>JAVHLV010000157.1:0-151853 GCA_036785495.1 Colletotrichum neosansevieriae | reverse complement strand
ATCTTAGCTATAATAATCTGCTTTAGTAAAGCTAGATCTTTATTAGCTAGATTATCAGTTAACTCTTTAACCTTATTTAGAAAGGTTTCTAAGTTATCTGTATTTTCTAAGGTTATATTAAAGAATTTTTTATAAGTTATAAACTTATTACTAAATCCCTTAGGCTTATATAGGACTTTTAACTTAAGCTAAGCCTTAGAAGCTATATTATAGTCCTTTATAACCCTAAGAGGACTATTATCACATAATAATCTAATATAAGCTAAAGCTTTATTATTTATATTAGAATTAATTCGTGATAGTGGGATTTCTAAGTTAGTATTTATATCCTTACTTATAAGTAGGGATTTAAACTGCAAAGCCTATATTTAATAGTTTTTACTACCAGAGAGTTTTTGAAAAGTTATCTTAGACATATCTATTTTATAACTTAATAAACTATTTTAATAACTTCTTATAAACTTGGCTTTATATAGAATTCTTTTTACTTATATTTTAAAGTAGTTTTATTAATTTAAAATTAATTGATTTAAAATACTTTAAAAGTAGATTTAAAGCAGTCTATTTTCACTTATTTATAGAATAGCTTTCTTAATTAAAACCAGTTTAATATATTTAAAGAATAGTTATTCTAAGTAAGAGTAGTTTTCAGCCTCTTATAGTATTTTTGTTTTATAACTAAATAACTAGTAAAAAGTTAATATATGTCCTCCTTTTTATGCTTGTTTTTGTGTATATTTTTTTGTATTTTTATTCGCTTTGAAACCAGTCGAAATTAGTAAGTTTAATTAGAAGGGTTTTATTTAATTTAAGGGTACTTCTTGTTCGATTCAAGGGTATTTCTCGTTTAATTTAAGAGTACTTTTTGTTTATATTTAATAATAAGCCTTTGATTTAGGCGTAATATTGCTTTGTTTAGCTGTTTTAACTGGTTTAAACTAGTTAGGTAGACGGGGTATTTTAAATAGGTAGTTAGTAGAGACTTTGTCCAGTAAATAGGCCTCTATTATAGTAGCAGGCTTCTGAATTAGGTAATCTTAATAATTATATAACTTGGGTGAAGTAATAGATTATTAGTAGAGGTTATTTAAGTAGAAGAATATTATTATTAACTGTAAAATCTCGGTTTTAGTATAGGTAGTGGAAGGTTATTCTCTTATATAAGAGATATTCTTATAAGGAATAGAAATATGTAAATAGAGGAATGAATTGCTTTTAGGGGGGCCTATAAGCTGTTTAGGTTGAGATAAGCTGGGCTTATAACCTGTAAGAATAGCTATAAAGGCTGCAGGAGAAGTAGAAAAGTTCCCAAAGTAGTATAAGTAGATTTCGGGCAATAAATAGTATATAAGGGTAACTTTTCAGGTTTGTTATATAATATTCAGATAGAGAGAGAAATATAGATATGAAATGATATTATTGTTAATAAATTTATAGATATCTAAGGCCTAGAAAGGCAGGGGAAAAGGTAGGTATATATAGACAATTTGGTTTCTAAGGTCTTATAGCCCTTTAGGCCTGAATTAAACCTTATTTCCTAAAAGGGTAATAATAATAAGGTTTAAGGTTTAAGGTTTAGCTTCTAATACTAGCTTTAACCTTAAATTTAAGCTTAGTTTTAAGCTTAACTTTAGTTTAGCTTAACTTTATTCTGAAACTTCATTATTTCAAATACTTTATTATTCCAAATACTCTGATTATATAATATTAGTAATAATATATATATACCAAAAAACGTTATTTTTTATAAGGGTTTCAAATATATTATTTATTTTCTCATACCTCTTATATTTATAGAGTTATAGCACTCTAAAGGTATGTGATAATAATATATAAGTTCCTTTAATAGTAATAAGGAATAATATATTTCTTATAGTAGTTATTAGGCTATATATAAAACGCAGACTTAAGGGTTTCTCTATAGTAGCTATATAGTTATTTGTTCTATGTATACTATTTACTGCTTAGTTTAAGCTTATAAATATACTTTATAAGCTCTTTATTATTATTAATATACTTCTCTACTAAGTAGTAGAGGGATTTGCTTCTCTAAAGGTGCTCTAGGTATAGTTCTTTAAATATAATCTAGTACTTAGCTAAGGAGTAGTAGCTATAGCAGGCTAGGTAGAAGCCCTTTTTATTAGTTATTTATATAGTTATAGGTGCTCTCTTATAGTTTTTAGATATTACAGGTTACCCTCCTCTATATAGTTAGTATATAGTAGGTTTTTGCTTCTTAGATACTTCTAAGTTACTCTTAGATATAGTATTCTTATTATCTCCTAGTATAGTAGGACTAAATACTCCTTAGTCTGTTTTAGTATATAAGTTAGCTATTTTAAATATATTAAGAGTAACTTAGATATCTTTTAGCATATCTTTTATTATAAGGGAGCTAGTGTTTATATATAATTATACTATTATTTAGTATATATAGATCTAGGTGTTTAAACTGCTATTACTAAGAGCTATTATAAAGTCTATAAACTACTAGTTAGGCTCCTTTACTTATATAAGGCTGCTAGCTTATACTTTAGTAATAGCCTTCTCCCACTTTATAAGCTATTTCTCTATATTATACTTTATAAGTAGCTTCTTATATACTAGGAGGTTTAGAGTTATAGTATAACTGCTTCTAGCTATAGCCTTATATTTATAAATATTAATACTAATACTCTTATAGAGTATATATACCTAGTAGTTAATACTCTTATTTATAGTATAGTATAGGTATAGAAGATCTAGGTAGATATTATTATAGATCTAGTCTTAGAGTATATATTATTACTTCTTATATACTTTATAATACTTATCTCTAAATATATAGTTTGCTTAGTGAGCCTAGTATAGCTTATAATTTGCCTTTAATAGGTCTATAATTATATTAGTATATATAGTAGTTATATTATTACTTAGTAGTATAACTGCTATGCTATTTGCTATATTACCTATAAGATAGTTAGAGATATCTAGAATAGTTAGCTCTATAACTTTGCCTCTAAAGTGGCTTTAGAGCATACTATCTGCGTTTAGAATAGTAGTATATAGGTTAATGCTATTCCACAGTTTAAGGCTAGACGCCTTTATATATAGAAGGTTAATCTAGAGGATCTAGTTGCTATATCTATATAGCTAAAAGGCAGTTATAGTAGTTATTATTTTATAATTAAGGTTTTAGAGTGGTATTTATAGTAATATAGTATATATTAGACTATTAATTATCAAATTAGGTGTAATTATATATATACTTATAATATTATAGTAGATATATTCTTCTATGTATTCACTCTTATTTGGGTGTGTCCTAACCCCTTTTTTCTGCGCGCACCCCGGTCACAGTTAGTGCGCCTGGGCCGCTTTGGGCCCGCGCGCGAAGCCGGACTAACGTCGCGCCCGACTCGCACTGCGCGTTCCGGACCCTATAATCTGACAGGTTGTTCCTATTGTTTGTGAGAGAGGGTGGAAAAGATTTATATGATATATATGCTCGCGTGAGGTAAGGTATCTAGGTAAATAGGTAGCTGATAGCGCGCCCGGGGCCCGACTCACGCGGCATAATAACACATTATATTTAACCGTCTCTGCTATTTATCAGTAATACACTATAAAGCTGGCACCACTATATCCTAGATTACTGCCCATTGCCTCTAGGATGCTTTAACTAAAATTGCGTGTTATATCTGCTTGGATTAGAAAAGGTTATCTTCTTCAGAATTCACTTAGCTAGCACTGCTTTGTATCACTATGCAGCGGTTTATTGAAGTATAGTGAGGAGGGAATAACGCCTTCCTTCCGGCTCTACACCCTCTATAATAACAAGGATCCCATGCGCAGTTAGGGGTTAGAAACAAGGGTCTAATAAGCATATTAATTAAAGTCATATAAGCAAAGCTATCCTTATACCAAATTACAGTATGCCTAATACTCCTCTTATATATTATTAAGCCTCTAAGTTATCACTTATACCCTTAAATCACTACTTATACCTCTAACCTATATATAGCTTAATATTATACTATATATAGCCTACTTATTATAGTAAGGTGCTACTTATAGTTATAATACTTCTTCTCACTAAGAACTTAGTTTATATATATATTAAACCTTCTTAGTATAATTCTCTATAGTAGTATTAGCTCTAAATAGTTTTATATTACTTTTCTTATAAAGTTATTTAAAGATTATCCTTCTAAGTAGCTTTATAAATAAGTTAGTTATATTATCTACTAATAATATATACTTAAAGTTAACCTTACTATATTTAATAACCTCTTATATAAAGTAGTTATAAACCTATATATACTTTATATAGTTATTTATAAACTTCCCCTTTATAAGTATAATAGCTTTTATATTATCTATTAATATATAAAGGGGTTCTCTAAGCTCTATTCTAAGTTTGCTCAGAAAATTATATATCTAAAGCACTTTTAATATAGTAGATAATACTATATAATACTTAGCCTTAGTTAATAAGTTAGAAACTATAGTCTATTATTATAATCTCTATAATATAGACTTATTAGCTATAAAGAAGATCTATTCTATTATTAAGTATACTATATCTTTATAGCTAGTATAGTTACTATTAATATAGCTATAGAGACTCTATTTATTTAAATCTCTAGCCTTATATTTATTATTATAACTTATTATAAAGGAGGGGTATATACTAAGATACTATATTAAGTGCTTTATATCCTTCTTATATAACTTATTAGAATAATAAGAGAACCTAGCCTATAGTTCTATACTAAAAGAGAGGTCTAGCTATATTATAAGTGCTATAAAGCTAACTTTACCTAATACTCTCTAGTACTAACTCTAGAGATTTAGATCTAGTAAGGTCTCTATACTAGAAACTATAAAGTTAAGCGTCTTAGCCTTAATAGATATCTTTATAGGCCTAATCTCTGCTCTAAATTCCTATACTATATTAGCTAAGTATATCTCTTAGCTAATAATAGTCTTCTAATATTTCTTATTAAAGGTAAGTTAAATACTAAGAAAGCTATTAGGTACTCTAAGGTTATTAACCTTAATCTTATTACTTATACGTTTATAGACTATATCTAGAGCAGCTTCTAGCCCTATTACTAGAATATTATTAATATATATTACTATTATAATATTTAAAACTCTATTATAGTAAGTTATATTATCTAAGTATAGTAGTATAAATCCTATATACTAGAGAATCTCTTATAGCTTCTTCTACTACTATCTCTCTCTCTATTATAGCCTATATAGAGCTTTATAGAGTCTAATAACTTGCTCTTAATCTCCTTTATAACTATATATAGCTATAAAGCTACTATATTATAGGTCTATAAAGAACTTCTTAATTAAAGGGAAGGGTATTATATAGACTGCCTCTTCTAGCTCTCTATTTAAATATATACTAATAAAGTCCTACTACTATATAGAATACCCTTTTTACTATATATAGGCTAATAGGATCTACTATAATGCTATATAAGATATTAAGGTATATATCTAGGTAAAGTCTTAACCTAAGACTTATAGAAAGCCTCTTACTATAATCTATACCTTACACTTTATAAGCTTATTATAGGCTTTCTTATATTTTTAAATCTATTTAGCTATTAGTTAGAGGCCTTATAGTATCTCCTCCTTATTAATAAACTATAATACCCCTTTTTCTATAAGCTTATATATCTTAGTAAAAGCTATCTCTACCTACTCTAACTAGTTATTTATAGATCTATTCTATGCTTCTATAATAGTTATTAGGTCTATATAAAGCTATAAACTTATTTTCTAATTGCTTATAAAGGGGTTAGTTATAAGAGCTATAGTATAAATATAAGCTATACCCTCTCCTCCTAGAGATCTAGTCTCTCTAATTTATAGATATACTTTATATATCTAGTCTGTAATTTCTTATATATAGCTCTAGAACTATAAGCCTTAGCTAGGTAGTAGTATTTACTAGTACTTCTCTAGCTCTATTATAGGTTTATAAAAGATAATATTAAAGCAGATAATAATCTTATTCCACTCTGGTATCTATATCCTATATACTTAGTCTCTATAATAACTAATAAGAATACCTTTCTCTATATATACTGCTATCTTTTTGCTCTTAACTTAGACTTCTAGATTAATATAAGTAAAATAGATACTCCTAATAACCTATAACTAGCTTATATTAGGTATATAGTCTCCTCCTAGACTTAATAACTTATTATAGAGCGCCTAAATAGGTATCTTATCTATAATAGCTGCAGTATAGAAGCAGTTAATAATATAAACTGCTGCTATAAGCAAATATAGCTATAAATCTGCTAGGATCTCCAAATTAATACTTAAAGTGTGCGCCTTATCTAGAATAATCTGAATTATATACTCTGCTATACTATTCTGCTTATATATATATAGTAGTAATAACTCTACCTTTATCCCATTATTCTATAATATAGTCTTAAAGTAAGTTACTATAAACTCCCCTATATTATTTATATAGATAACCTTTACTACTATATTAAAGGTATTCTTCTACTCTTAGAGGTAAATTCTTAACTAGTATACTAGCTTATCCTTTATATTTATAAAGATAATTGCTTAAAAGCATATTTTATTATCTATAACTAGTAAAAAGTACTTAAAGTATTTTACTAGCTTTACCTCTCTAATATTAATATAAAGAATATCTCCTACCTTTTTTATATAGTGCCTTAGTGTTTACAGGGAGTATCTCAGACTCTTTAAGAGATTATAGATCTTATAAGGTTATAGAACTACTAACTTAGAGGATATTATATAGCTCTTTATTATTTAAATAGTTCTTTTTATCTCTCTAAAGTCTAGGTAACTAAGTCTCTTATACTAGAGCTTAGATTTAGTCTTCTACTATGTAGTATATATTACCTATATACTTAAATCTCTCTTATATATTATATTAAGGTTAAAACCTCTTTAGTATATATTAAGTATTATAAATGCTTACTTATTAGCTCTAATAAGCTTATTCTTATTAAGGTAACCTCTACTAAGCTAAAGTCTCTCTCTGCTAAATATATTAATAGGAAAGCTTAGTATATATAATATATCTTATAATTATATTAACTCTCTATTATTAAAGCATAGTATAACTATTTCTATATACTTAGAGTAGATAAAACCTCCTCTTATATATATTATATATAGGGTTATTAATAGAGTATACTTATTATTATTATACTATAATATATTATTTATTATATATATATTTATACCTATATCTTATTACTAAGTACTATTACTTTACTTAACTATTCTTAGAATAGTCTCTTTTCTTCTAGTATTCTTAAATATAGTTTTATATACTAAATATATTCTGAGATTGCTCTATGCTATCTAAAAGTTATTTAAGTCTATAAAGGCATAGTAAACTTACTCTATTATCTTCTAACTTTCCTTTATAGACTTCTTCTTAGATATATCTATCTTATTATTATTCTTTTATAGTATTAATAGACTTTTATTATTAGTCTTATAGGTAGAGTATATTTGCTATATAGTATTAATATAGCTATAGCTATAATAATTGCAGCCTATATAATTTCTCTTCTTAGACTTCTTTTTAGTATCTCTCTTAGATACTTTATCTATTATTTATATAATAAGTATAGACTTTACCTTATTAGTAGTATGAGCCTTATCTTAGAGATCTACTATAAGTTCCTTAACTATTATTATAGATCTATTATAATACTTTAACTTCTAGTAAATAGCCTAGTTATAGTACTACTCTTTAGCTTCTTAGATAAATACTTAAATAGTATCTTTAAAAGAGATAGTACTACTTACTTATTAGTATCTATATTATAGCTTGCTAAACTTTAAGATATATAATATAGAGTTACTCTTTATAAGCTTAAAAGTATATATCTAATCTTATATTTATCCTCTTAGAATAATACTAGTGCTAGTATATATCTATATAAGAGTATTCTAAATCTTAGAACCACTCTATATATATACTATAAGGGATAAAGGCTCTTCTATAAGGTTATTATATATCTTAATTATAATTTAAAGATTCTCTACTAAGGTTAATATATCTCTAAGAGCTACTCTATAAACTGCTATTAAGATTTATACTTATATTAACTATATAATCTAATTTATAGGTTTCTTTAAGTATAGATCTTTAGAAAACTTTATCTTAAAGCTCTTAAACTAATTTAAATCCAGTTTAGGGGTCTTACTAGATATCTATATTATTAGCAGAGTGTCTATTATTATAATATCTAAATAGCTAGTCTCCTCCTATATACTAAAGTAAGAGTAGGCTAGGCTTACTAGAGTCCTTAATAGTAGTAGTACTATTAGAGAGGATATATTTCTACTACTATTATTAACTATAGGTAGCACTAAAATAGTTCCTTATATATTCTATAACTATATTTAAAAAGTATTACACTCTTTATATACTTATTAGTAAGCTAACTATAGCTTAGTGATCTTCTATTAAAGATCTATAATAGCTTTATCTTAAGGCCTTACTACTTCTAAGCTCTATAGTATGCTTACTATAACTATAGGTAACTATATAACTTCTCAGAAGCATATTAATATGCTTATAATATATATATTATATTAGATAATTATATAACTTTATTTTGCTGTTTTAATAACTACTATAAGGTAAATTTAATTTATAATATTATATAGGTTATACGACTATATAATAATAAAGATCCTATATATAGTTAGGGGTTAGAAATAAGGGTCTAATAAGTACGACTGCAGGCAGCGCCTCACTGCAATAAGCGGGCCGCGCGCAGCGCAATATTAAGCCGCATACGGGTTAGAGGTGTAAGTGGTGATTTAAGGGCATAAGTAATAACCTAGAGGCTTAATAATATATAAGAGGAGTACTAGATATACTATAATTTAGTATAAGAATAGCTTTGCTTATATAACTTTAATTAATATGCTTATTAGACCCTTATTTCTAACCCCTAACTATATATAGGATCCTTATTATTATATAGTAGTATAACCTATATAATATTATAAATCAGATCTATCTTATAATAGTTATTAGAATAGCAAAACAAAGTTATATAATTATCTAATATAATATATATATTATAAGTATATTAATATGCTCCTGAGAAGTTATATAGTTACCTATAGTTATAGTAAGTATATTACAGAGCTTAGAGGTAGCAAAGCCTTAAAATAAAGCTATTATAGATCTTTAGTAGAAGATCACTAAGCTATAATTAGCTTACTAATAGGTATATAAAGAGCATAATACTTTTTAAATATAGTTATAGAGTATATAAGAGACTACCCTAGCACTACCTATAGTTAATAATAGTAGCAGAGATATATCCTCTCTAATAGTGCTGCTACTATTAAGAACTCTAGTAAGCCTAGCCTACTCTCACCTTAGTATATAAGAGGAGACTAGCTATTTAGATATTATAATAATAGATACTCTGCTAATAATATAGATATCTAGTAAGACTTCTAAACCAGATTTAGATCAGTTTAAGAGCCTTAGAATAAAGTTCTCTAAGAATCTACACTTAAAGGGATCTGCAAATTAGATTATATAGTTAATATAAGTAAAATCTTAATAGCAGTTTATAGAGTAGCTCTTAGAGATATATTAACTTTAGTAGAGGATCTCTAAATTATAATTAAGATCTATAATAACCTTATAAAAGAACCTTTATCTCTTATAATATATATATAGAGTAGTTCTAAGATTTAAAATACCCTTATATAAATATATACTAGTATTAGTATTATTCTGAGAGGATAAATATAAGACTAGATATATACTCTTAAGCTTATAAAGAGTAACCCTATATTATATATCTTAAAGTTTAGCAAACTATAGCATAGATACTAATAAGTAGGTAGCACTATCTCTTTTAAAAATACTATTTAAGTATTTATCTAAGAAGCTAAAGAGCAATACTATAAGTAGGCTATTTGCTAAAGGTTAAAGTATTATAATAGATCTATAATAATAGTTAAAGGACTTATAGCAGATCTCTAAAATAAGGCTTATATAACTAGTAAGGTAAAGTCTATGCTTATTATGCAAATAACAGACAAAGTATCTAAGAGAGATACTAAAAAGGAGTCTAAGAAGAGAGATTATACAGGCTGTAATTATTATAGCTATAGCTATACTAATACTATATAGTAAGTATATCCTACCTATAAAGCTAATAATAAAAGTCTATTAACACTATAAAAGAGTAATAATAAGATAGATATATCTAAGAAGAAGTCTATAAAGGAGAGTTAGAAGATTATAGAGCAAGTTTACCACACCTTTATAGACTTAAATAACTTTTAGGCAGTATAGAGTAATCTCAGAATATATTTAGCATATAAAACTATACCTGAGAATACTAGAAAAGAAGAGACTATTCTGAAAATAGTTAAGCAAAGTAATAGTGCTTAGCTATAGGATATAGGTATAAATATATATATAATAAATAATATATTATAGTATAATAATAATAAGTATGCCCTATTAATAATTCTATATATAATATATATAGGAGGAGGATTTATCTATTCTAAGTATATAGAAATAGTTATACTATACTTTAATAATAGGGAGTTAATATAATTATAAGATATATTATATATACTAAGCTTCCCTATTAATATATTTAGCAGAGAGAGACTTTACCTTAGTAGAGGCTACCTTAATAAGAATAAGCTTATTAGAGCTAATAGGTAAGTATTTATAATACTTAATATATACTAAAGAGGTTTTAACCTTAATATAATATATAAGAGAGATTTAGGTATATAGGTAATATATACTATATAGTAGAAGACTGAATCTGAGCTCTAGTATAGGAGACTTAGTTATCTAGGCTTTAGAGAGATAAAAAAGACTATTTAGATAATAAAGGGCTGCATAATATCCCCTAAGTTAGTAGTCCTATAACCCTATAAGATCTATAATCTCTTAAAGAGCCTGAAATACTCTCTATAAATACTAAGATACTATATAGAGAGAGCAGAAAATATTCTTTATATTAATATTAGAGAAGTAAAGCTAGCAAAGTACTTTAAATACTTCTTACTAATTATAAATAATAAGATATACTTCTAATTAATTATCTTTATAGATATAAAGGATAAGCTAGCATATTAGTTAAGGATTTATCTCTAAGAGTAGAAGAATACCTTTAATATAGTAGTAAAGGTTATCTATATAAATAATATAGGGGAGTTTATAGTAACTTACTTTAAGACTATATTATAGAATAACGGGATAAAGGTAGAGTTATTACTACTATATATATATAAGCAGAATAGTATAGCAGAGTATATAATTCAGATTATTCTAGATAAGGCGCACACTTTAAGTATTAATTTGGAGGTCCTAGCAGATTTATAGCTATATTTGCTTATAGCAGCAGTTTATATTATTAACTGCTTCTATACTGCAGCTATTATAGATAAGATACCTATTTAGGCGCTCTATAATAAGTTATTAAGTCTAGGAGGAGACTATATACCTAATATAAGCTAGTTATAGGTTATTAGGAGTATCTATTTTACTTATATTAATCTAGAAGTCTAAGTTAAGAGCAAAAAGATAGTAGTATATATAGAGAAAGATATCCTTATTAGTTATTATAGAAACTAAGTATATAGGATATAGATACTAGAGCAGAATAAGATTATTATCTACTCTAATATTATTTTTTATAAACCTATAACAGAGCTAGAAAAGTGCTAGTAAATGCTACTACCTAGCTAAGGCTTATAGTCCCAGAGCTATATATAAGAAATCATAAACTAGATATATAAAGTATATCTATAAATCAGAGAGACTAGATCTCTAAGAGGAGAGAGTATAGCTTATACTTATACTATAGCTCTTACTACTAACCCCTTTATAAGTAATTAGGAAATAAGTTTATAGCCTTATATAGACCTAATAACTATTATAGAAGCATAAAATAGATCTATAAATAACTAGTTAGAGTGGGTAGAGGCAGCTTTTACTAAGATATATAAACTTATAGAAAAAGGAGTATTATAGTTTATTAATAAGGAGGAGGCACTATAAGGCCTCTAACTAATAGCTAAATAGGTTTAGAAGTATAAGAAAGCCTATAGTAAGCTTATAAAGTATAAGGCATAGATTATAGCTAGAGGCTTTCTATAAGTCTCTAGATAAGACTTTACCTAGATATATACCTTAATATCTTATATAGTATTATAGTAAATTCTATTAGCCTATATATAGCAAAAAGGGTATTTTATATAGTAGTAGGACTTTATTAGTATATATTTAAATAGAGAGCTAGAAGAGGCAGTCTATATAATACCTTTCCCTTTAATTAAGAAGTTCTTTATAAACCTATAATATAGTAGCCTTATAGCTATATATAGTTATAAAGGAGATTAAGAGTAAGTTATTAGACTCTATAAAGCTCTATATAAGCTATAATAGAGTGGGAGATAATAGTAAAAGAAGTTATAAGAGATTCTCTAGTATATAGGATTTATATTACTATATTTAGATAATATAACTTACTATAATAAAGCTCTAGATATTATAATAGTAATCTATATTAATAATATTCTAGTAATAGGACTAGAAGCTGCTCTAGATATAATCTATAAATATATAAGTAATAAGATTAAGGTTAATAACCTTAGGGTATCTGATAGCTTTCTTAGTATTTAACTTACTTTTAATAAGGAGTATTAGAAGACTATTATTAGCTAAGAGATATATTTAGCTAATATAGTATAGAAATTTAGAGCAGAGATTAGGCCTATAAAGATACCTATTAAGACCAGGATGCTTAACTTTATAGTTTCTAGTATAGATATTTTGCTAGATCTAGATCTTTAGAGCTAATACTAAAGAGTATTAGGTAAAGTTAGCTTTAAAGTACTTATAATATAGCTAGATCTCTCTTTTAGTATAGAACTATAGGCTAGATTCTCCTATTATCCTAATAAGTTATATAAGAAGGGTATAAAGTATTTAATATAGTATCTTAGTTTATATCCCTCCTTTATAATAAGTTATAATAATAAATATAAGGCTAGAGACCTGAATAAATAGGGTCTCTATAGCTATATTAATAGTAACTATACTAGCTATAAGGATATAGTATACTTAATAATAGAATAGATCTTCTTTATAGCTAATAGGCCTATATTATAGAGATTATAATAATAAACTATAGTTTCTAAGTTATTAACTAAGGCTAAGTACTATATAGTATTATCTGCTATATTAGAAGCACTTTAAATATATAATTTCCTAAGTAAACTTAGAGTAGAGCTTAGAGAACCCCTCTATATATAGGTAGATAATATAGGAGCTATTACACTTATAAAGGGGAAGTCTATAAATAACTATATAAAGTATATATAGGTTTATAACCACTTTATATAAGAGGTTATTAAATATAGTAAGGTTAACTTTAAGTATATATTATTAGTAGATAATATAGCTAACCTTTTTATAAAGCTACTTAGAAGGATAATCTTTAAATAACTTTATAAGAGGAGTAGTATAAAGCTATTTAGAGCTAATACTACTATAGAGGATTATACTAAAAAGGTTTAATATATATATAAACTAAATTCTCAGTAAGGAGGAGTGTTATAACTATAAGCAGCACCTCACTATAATAAGCAGGCTATATATAGTATAATATTAAGCTATATATAGATTAGAGGTATAAGTAGTAATTTAAGGGTATAAGCAATAACCTAGAGGCTTAATAATATATAAGAGGAGCACTAGGCATACTATAATTTAGTATAAGGATAGCTTTGCTTATATGACTTTAATTAACACGCTTATTAGACCCTTGTTTCTGACCCCCAACTGCGCATGGGATCCTTGTTGTTACAGTAACAACTGTTGCCCAACACGTGCTTATCACTACCCGTATTACGTCATCATATTCGGCAGGAAATTGGGGACCGCACATGCCACTTCCCCCCTTTGCTCCTTTGCTGTCACGTCAACGCGTCGTCTTCTAATTGCAATTACGCGACTTGTTAAAGGTTCTGAGGTCTCGAGTTCTCGAGTTCCTTAGGCCGAGCTGCTGGCGCCGGTCATCAGTCTTGCGGGGAAAAGAAGCCACCCAATATCTTGCCTCATCACACCACTCAATCGGGAGTACATTTTGCCGATACCGGCAGGTTAGGCAGCGGGCATCCACGTCCAGCGTAACTGTTGCTCGTGGGCCCATTTTCCGTCCACCAACCTCGACATGGCCAACCCAGCTTCTACCTCCTCAACAAGCTCGCCCAAGGCGCATCGTTATGAGAGCACGCCGCCTGGAAGCGCTAGTATCTTTACTTTGACACCTCCAGGATCTGATGAGCGACGCGTACCATTAGATGCTGCCGTCAACGAAGTGATCGAGATCCTCGAGAACTGTCGAGGCCGACTGGACCTGCAAATAGCTCCGATTGCGTTACAACGACAGCAATATCGTCAACTATTAAGAGAACTTGAGCTTCGTTCGTCGTTGAAGGAATACGTCGAAGATAAATTACCGTAAGCTTCTCAGGAGCCCAGTCGTTATCGCCACCTAACAGTTCTATAGGATCGACTACGACCCAGACTCGGAAATCCTCCACATCCGTATGCCTAACGCTGTCCACGATTTCCTCGTCACATTCATTACGAGGGAAATAGATAAGCAACTTGAGCTCCTCGGCGAGCGACGCGACGCCGTCGGGACATTTGCAACTCAGATTGCAAATGGGGGGTCATCACGCGTTTTGCTGAGGGAGAATTTTACAGACGAAGAGGTAGCCAAGGCTCAAGGCATTCCTTTGCAACGACACCCAGATGCACAGTTTCAACATTGGGAGGCCATATACCCTGGGGTAGTACTTGAGATCTCTTATTCCCAGGACGGGAAAAACCTCGACAAGTTGGCCTGGCAGTACATACAGCACTCCAATGGGGACATAAAAGCTGTCATCGGTATTGACGTCAACTATGGCGGAAAGGAGTCGACAGTCTCATTGTGGCAGCCTCGTTATTACCGAGAAGGGGATGATGAACTGGAGACATTGGAAGCTCAGAGGGTTATCCAGGCCGAGGTATGTTGTGTAATCGCCATCTCGAAGAACTACTAAGTCATAGGCAGCCTTTCCGATCTTCCGATGCGTTGCCTATAAACCAGGGGAGGGAACTCTGCCTTACATTGAGTGACTTCGCTACGGATAAACTTTGCAACATGTCGGAATCTGCAACGCTGGTCATAACATTCGGAAAGCTAGCACAACTGCTCGACCAGGCTGAGCATATACAAAAGGTAAGGGAACAGGGGTCAGCTGGTGGGACAAAGTCAGATCGGAAAACAAGGAAGCGCCAGCGATCGTTAAGTCCGGCTAAGCAGATTAGATCAGACGACGAGGCTCGCTTTCTTGGGGACGAGACCAGAGCCATAAAGAAGGTCGCCGCTGAAGACGAGGATTTCGAGCCATAGGAGATCCTGAACCAAGTCGACGAGCGTAGGATCTAGTAGCTAGGTCAGCCGGGCGCGTCAGGCAAAGGCTCCTACCGTTCTTAGCAAAGCCAAACTTTGCAAAGTCGCGCAGTCCAAACCGCAGAGCCAGAAGACGCGCACCCCCCAGGTCCCACCCTCACAGCCTGCCAACAGAGCACGGGTCGCCTTGTCGAGCAGTGCTTTGCAGGCACCGAATGGTTAAGCTTAGGAGCAGGCCGAAGTCGTCACAGGCTTTGCCAATTGCGACCGGGGGAGCCATTCAAATCGAAGTGAGTTGTCAAGAGGGCAAAACCAGGAGCAGGTTCACAATCTCTTAGTCTACACGACCACCGCCACGAGTCGCAGCGAAGATCGAGGTGGTCGAGTGCATCTGTCGGTATCAGGACAAGCGGCAGGATATCAAAGGCGTCAGCAAGACGAGACCTGGCGGCATGAGCATGCAAGACAGCACATACATCTAATCAATAGTTTACAGTTTACCTAATTTATCTTTTATCCAGCCCATTGCCCTTAACGGAGAATTCGTAGCCTAATCTTCAGGCTAACTTTAATGTACGTTCTCTTAGAAGCAAAGGTACTATAAGTAGCTCTGCAGGAACTCAACATCCCATTTCTGCTTGTCGCTTTCTAAACATAGCAACTTTGGACTAGAACCGATCCTCTCGGCGTAGCCTCATGACGAGATCGAATGTGAGGGCACCGAGCTCTTTTACCACAGCCTGGGCCTTCTCCTTGTCCAGAAGCTTGGAATTCTCACGGATAACCGTGACGATAGCATCTCTCAGCCCTCTGTCCGCTTCTATCGTATTAATATATGCCAGCTTTGCCGCGTTAAGGAATTCTGGAGTATCTCAACCCTGCCCAGCAGCAGCCTTGAACTTTCGACCGTAAACTTTCGAAGCAATAAGTCTTTGAGACCTTGAATCATGAATCTTTCAGCAATAATGTAGACTATGGCGTGGAGCAACAGTAGGTCTTTGCTTTCGTCATCGTCAGCGGCGGAATCTTTCAACGACCGCCCCGGGAGAAGGGTCATAGTCAAGATGATAAGAAATAATCGATCATCATATCAACAACTTAGTAATCATCTTCTGGCAGATCTTCTTTTTGTTCCTCTGCTTCCTGTTGATGTTAGCCACTAGAAGTGGGCGGCGCTACGCGGGACTTTACCTTGAACCCATTGCGGCAAGCAGCCTCGAAGAACTGGGACAGCGTGCACACAATAGCCTTGTGGACTCGATACTCCTTGCCCTTACAAGTTATTGTGAGGTCTGAGTAGCTCCCACTAGTATATAGCCAGTCCAAGCCTTATCGGCCTTGAAGAGTAGGCGTGGGGGGCGCAGGACAAGCCAAGGGAGCTCATGAGCTCTTTGGACGGGCCGTCCATGCCGAAAGAGGCTGGGTCTTCTGCCTCGGACAATTCTTTTTTGTCACTGCGTTCCGGTTTATTAAAGAGCTCTGCGAAGTGCCTTTCTGCTGTAAATAGACTCCCGAATACGCCTTCCTGTAGCAAACACTGCAAATGCCTGAGAAGACAAGGCTCGTGCAATGGAAATTCTACTTCGCACCGTTCTATATTGGCTGGAAAAGTCATGATGTCGAAAACTTTATGCAATTCTAATGCTGTCTTCCTGTTTGCGTTGAATTCTGTGTAACGTGTTCTGATGAAGCTGATAGCTGTCATTGAGGCAATAGTCGCTTGACGCAACACATTGGAATCTCCGATACTAAAATATGCTAGCCTTGCCAGATAACTTCAATGAGACCAGTCGCGGGTCCAAAGTCGGCCGCTTTGGAAATTGGCTTCATAGTCTTGATCTTGAACCGAGGGTCGGCCTGCTTGAAAAGCTCGACCCACTCATAACCTTCACGCTCGCGCCCATGTCCCTGAGTAAGCATGAGCATGTCGAAAGCCCTACACAAGTCAGTCCGAGTCAGCAACGTTGAGAACAGACACATAATAACCAGACAGATTATAGGACATACCTGACCATACGCTCTGCCATCAAAGACATTGTTCCTGGCTCAGGGACCAGGCTGTCAACCACAATGAGCCGACAGCCAGGCTTCATCAAAGGGATCTGGTTTCTGATGATTCGAACACAGTAGTGATCCGGCCAGTTGTGGAAGCATTGCTTGATCATGTAGGCATCTGCTGCTTGAGTCTGCGGCGTGAAGAAGTCGTACGGCATGAACCTGATTCGGCCGCTCAGTTCCGCAGGCACAGCTGTCTCCGCTCCCGCGATCATTGGAGGTAGATCTTGCACTATGAAGTTGAGATCTGGGTACCGGAGTGCTAGATGTATGGCATCAGCACCCCGCGAGCCCCCCACATCCACTACCGTACCCTTGCCCAGCGAAGTCCACAACTCTGGATACACTAAGCTCACTCGCGGGGCACTTTCGGAGCGATTCGCGAAAGACATCATGGCGCGAGCAAACTTCCTGGCAAACTGCGGATCCTCCTTCATCGCGTCGTAGCCACTTTGCTCTTTGCCCTTCAAAATGGCCATTGCTGTGTGGTTAGGTTCTTGGTCCTTGAACTTCTCCAGGGCGTCGACCGTTCTGGCTGCCGTACCGAATACATGATCACCAAGCAGCCAGAGTCCATCTGCGAGAGGCGGCTCCTCTACAAGCCTCCTAGATGCCAATGAGTGAGCAACAAATCCTGGCCTCGGTTCGCGGAATAGCCGGTGGTAAACCATAGCATAGCGAAGAATGCGGCGGATGTCCGTCTCATGAACGTCGCAGCGACGAGCGAGTTCAGAGAAGCTGATCTCTCCACCAATTGGAACCTTATTCGCAACATCCCACCTTGAGATTGCCTGTAAACTGGTGCCGTTGGCCTGTTGTTCGGTAATTTAGGGAATCAGCCATGTACATCCACGAAGCCGAATGGAATTTCGCATGACTGGAGGAAATAGAAGTCGTGGCTCACAACAGGGCGGAGAGTAGCCGAAGGGCCTTGGAGTAGATCGGAAAGTTCTATCGCCGCTTCCAGCGCTTTCAAACGAGCAGCTTCGACATCGGCGGCGTCGATGTGCAATTGTGCTGGCCCATTCTCGTCGAAAGATGGACTGGTGTGATCATTGGCTTTGAGGTAAGAGTCGACAATCTTGGTATTCGTGAAAATAGACTCCGCGAGTCGTGAAATATTGGTAGACGCAGCCATCTCTAGCTAGCGTAATGAAGTGAACGAAGACACCGGTAACGCTTTCGCGACGTTTTGCCTACTAGTTTCGTCTGATTTGGCATATACAGAAAGTCTTCAGTGGAAATATCAGGCAGACAGGTTACTCGATTTAAACAGGCCATGACTTGCCTGAATACGACAAACATTAAAGCTTCCGGCATGGGAGATTTCGTTCGGCCGGTTCGGTCCAGCTGAACATGAGGCAATATTTCGGGGGGGAGATTTGGAAACGCCGATGCCAAGCACCGCTAATCATCTTCCCCTTCACGAAATCGTCTCTTTTCCCGGTTCACCCACACAAGGATATCATCCTTTCGGCGACTTGGTTTAGAGGATGATCAGAGTGGCTCCGAGACTGTTCCATGTAAGTAACCACACGTAAGATACTACGAAGAACCCCAGGTAGCAATGGTCAGCGTATCAACGCAGCTAGAAGTGGGTGGCAAAAGGCACTAGAAGGGTTCGTGGCAGCCCCTTTGAGGAGGAACCCAGGTCGGTCTAGCCTCTTAAGGGGAAACGAACGAGCGGACGTCTCCGAGAGCTACCCGGAGGCCTCGACTGGCTAACCGCCCGGGCCGGGATCCATTGCATGCGGCCCGCTGTTGCATTGCCAAGCGAATCCTTTCAATGTCTGCAGCAAGCACCAATCAAGACAAGGAGAACCTGCGGCTACTCATCTTTGTCAGAAGAAGACATTTGAATGGCACTGGTCTCTGGGCTACGACGTCCCACTTACTGCTGCTGGGAATGCATCAATGAAACTCTGACTTTGCCACTCGCGTCCGCCAAGGTGAATGGAAGAATTGATCTCAGTGGCCATGGGAGCTTCTCTGCTGCCTAAGGCGAGTCTCATTTTCGGCCCATCTCGCCGACGAGTTCAGATGATCTTGGTTGTGTCCCCTCTGCACTCACGACTTGACACTACTACCCCACTGTCGTAATCCGCCGAGTCAGAAGTTAACCGCCCGACAAGGGTTGACATCACTAAGAAGATCAATATCAACGGCCTGAACGGGATTGGCTGCAATGATCATTCAGAAGGATGGGGTTGCGGTGAGAGTATTTATGCAGACGATGGCATCTTAAACATATGCAGCCATCTATTCGCGCTGACAACATAGTCCAAGACAATTTAGCCACCGTGATGTCTTACATGTCGCTGAATTTGTCAACCGGTGCTCAGAACTAGACAAAGAAACTGGCTGTGGCTAATTCTCTGTGGCGAATCCCCAGGTGAGCGGACAATCGTCGGTTGCAAACAATGTTTGCTCAATGTCAACCAGTGTATTGAGGCTCAGCCAAAGTTGATTGAGCTCTTGGTTGGTGAGCTCGGACTTTTGCAAATTGACGGTGCAGGCGGTTCTCCACAGGACATTCGATGACATGGGGGAACACCCCGCTCGACGTGCATGGCATGGAGAAGACAGCCCCAGTTGTTTCGGTGGACTCGACTAAACTGACTATGGAGATACTGCGTCGCCGTCATGCAGCAGGGGCAGAGACAGGTGGTAGTGCCATTGATCGGGTCACACAGAACCCCGAGGTCGAATCGCCTCTCAAAGCAGCTTATCAGTCCATCTGCTCGGCGACGAGACCTGGCGAGACATTGCCAATGCTGACATGCAGCGAAGGTGAACCGAACCTGGGGTTACTAACTTACGGTCGACCTGTGCCTCCAGTACTCCGGCCGCCGTTAATTACCGATATCTCCCAAGTCTCTACAGAAGTCCCCTTTTTGTAGTCCTGAGCTTTCTTTCGCAACTAGTTTCTATTCTTCCAAGGCACCGGCACCGACGCCGAAGTCGGTATCTCCGATGGTCGAATCTTCAAGCCAGAACACCGGGCCCATTCGGGCGTCGTGTGACCGCTGTCATCAGGACAAAGTGAGGTGTGACTTCGACGGGGCCTCTGTTTGTCGCCGGTGTCAGCACCGAAACACCACGTGCAAACGCAGCCGGTCGATGCCCATGGGCAGGGCCAGAGGGTCGAGAAGCAAACCCTCATCGCAACCGGAGCTGGAGCGAGAGTATCGCGAGATTGAGCATACCATGTCAGCAACGGACTGCGTAGCGGAAATTCCCGGGCTATTCTATGCCAACTCCGAGTAAGTCCATGTAGCCAAACGGCTATTACAAGCAGGGGCGGCTGAAAACTGTCCACGACGCTGATTCACTGACACACTTGAACAATGTAATAGAACAAACAGCATCACCATTGGTGAACCCCAGTTCTTAAACAACTTGACGGGAACCCTAGATACCGCCCAGTCTTGGAATGTCAGGTACGACGATCCAGAAGGGGCCCTTGGCAACGGCCACGAGGAAGGTTACCATCAGATACCGCCGGGCAACGATTTTGAACAAAGTCGATCGGCATCCTACCATGAGTCCCGCACCTGTACATGCAATGAAGCCTTGGGGGGGATCCTAGCCAAGAGACCGCACGCGGCCACGCATGCCAATGCTGGGGCGCCAGCATCTTTTGAACAAATTATGGACTGGAGCAAAAGCGCCTTGAGTCGCCTCCGACAAATCGCAGCTTGCGATGGACTACATGAAGATCTTCTATTCTCCCACTTTCTTCTGCTGGCGCAGGTCATCCTGTCCATGTGCGACGAGGCCTGGTGGAGCTGGTGTGAACCAACGGGCCAAATGAAAGTTCATCACAGCGGGCCCAGCAACACAGGCCACGGTTGGCAAACTGGCATCGAAAGTCATGCTATTGACCAGGAAGATGTCCCTTTTCTACGTACTCAACTTGTGGTGTTACTTGTTCAAAAACTTCTCAGAGTACTCAATCACATGGAAATGAAAAAGAGCCACAGTGGCACCGACTTAGACTGTGTGAACAGCGAAGTCTTACAGGAGTCAGCAAAGAGATTCATCAGAAGGTTAGAAGGGAAAGACAATAGATAGATAGAAGATTAATCCTGTACGATAGTAACATAGTCAAGCGCGGGTTTTACCGAACGGTATTCGAGTCGGAACATGTTTTGTGTCTGCACCCCGAATCGAAACACTTTGTGTGTTCGGATAATATGTTTCCAGCCATTGCTGTGTTAAGGCTATCTATGAGACCTTCCGGGGTGTTCTCATCTATGCTTTTCAACCTAGACATGGCAAAATTCAACGTGAACATTGGGTCGCCGAACCTGCATCGGCGACTTCGACGGGCCCGGTTCCAGGCCAAGCCACCGAGATTCGGCGCGCCTACGCTGTCTCTGACCATGCTGCCGCTTTTCGCCCGCTGCCTGGGTCTACCCTGAAGTGGCGCATTCCGTTTGTGGACAAGTATGCAGGGCTGCTAATTGTTTCATGGTGACCTGGGCATCGTGTG
Organism: Colletotrichum neosansevieriae; assembly: GCA_036785495.1. Classification (NCBI taxonomy): domain Eukaryota; kingdom Fungi; phylum Ascomycota; class Sordariomycetes; order Glomerellales; family Glomerellaceae; genus Colletotrichum; species Colletotrichum neosansevieriae. The sequence continues at coordinate 129,824 of JAVHLV010000157.1, read as the reverse complement.
AACATAGTCGTCAAGCTGAAGAATTTATAAAATATTCCTTCATGGCTACGGTTCGCTCGGAATTATCGCGCGGCTGAATCTCCAATGTGTTCAACAGACCTATTGTGCAACATGGCTTCCAGTCAAATCTTCTTCTTTGGCGATCAAACCGTCGAACCTGCTTCCTACCTGCGCGACCTAGTGGCTAAATCAAAGCTCTCGCCGAACCTCCAGCGATTTCTCAGCGATGCAACCAATACTCTTCGGTTACAGGTTGCGGCTCTCGAGGGGGACTTGAGGAGATTGGTACCCGAGTTTCGCTCTGTGCTGGACTTGGCAGAAATCAAGGCAGACCATGCGGCCCAAGCTGTTCTCTCACCAGTGATTCTCTGCATTGCCCAACTCGGCGACCTTATTCAGTGAGTAGGAGTAGCTAGACAGCCACGGTAGCTCTGAATGAGCAAAAGCTCTAACAAATGGTTTCTTCAGTCGCGTCGAGAAGTGCCCCGGTCTACTTCAAACCCCCGGCGATGGCACAAGCTCGACAAGATGTCTCGTGGGCTTTTGCACTGGTCTCGTATCCGCATCAGTCGCAGCCACTTCGACGAGTCTCCACGACGCCATGCAGATATCTGGAGAGATTGTGGCTCTTTCTTTGAGGCTCGGAATTCAAGCCCACCGACGGTCCTCCGCCGTCGAGAGTGTGCCTGGGCCCTGGTCAGTCGTCCTTCTTGGGCAAGATGCCCTTCTTCTTCAGTCTACAATAGACCAATTTCACAACAGCCAGGTAAATTTTGCCTCTTGCGTTAGACGAGGACTCCGCTAATTCACTCGTTTAGTCGGTTCTTATGCATAAACGCTTGTATATCAGCTCCGAGTCTCGATCCACAATCACGCTCAGCGGACCACCTTCCGTTCTGAAGTCTTTCCTATCTTCGCGCGCGATGTCCGGCGTAAAAAGCAACTCTCTCCCAATCTACAGTGCATTCCATGCGTCTCATCTTGTCATGCCGGACATCGGCTCTATCATTGGCACCTCGCCCGTCTTCAATAACAGAGTGCCCCAGGGCAACTGCCTCTTTTCTCCAACTTCAGCGATTCCTTACGAGGGCGAGACTCTATACGATCTGCTGCAAGGTGCCATCAGCGACATATTTCAGGGCCGTCTGTTCCCATCGAAGACGATTGACTCGGCTCTTCAACAACAACAGCAATCTCGAGGCGCGAAGCTTTCGGTTCACATTTTTGGACCCTCTAATGCAGGGAGCTTCTGGGAGAAGTCACTGACCGCATCAGGACTCAATGATGCCAAAGTCCAACTTTCCGAGAGTGTAGAATCTTCGGCGCCGCAAGAAGCTATTGCCATTGTTGGCATGTCGGGTAGATTCCCTGGCGGAGAAAATCTTCAAGCCTTCTGGGACATTCTAGTCCAAGGCAAAGATCTTCACAAAAAGGTACCCAGAAGCCTTTTATATGGTTTTTCTTTTCCCAGCGTCAGAGATTAATGTTTTATCCCATTGCAGGTACCCAAGGACCGCTTCGATGTCGACCTTCATTGCGATCCGACCGGCAAGACCCCGAACAGCACCCTTTCAGCGTTTGGATGTTTCTTGGAAAGGCCAGGCTATTTCGACAATCTGCTGTTCAACATGTCGCCTCGAGAAGCCACACAAACAGATCCATGCCAAAGACTGCTGTTGATGACAGCATACGAAGCGCTAGAGACAGCCGGCTATAGGTACGACATGAAGCCGGATGGAAGCAACGTAGGCTCTTTTGTCGGGCTCACCACCGACGACTGGCGCGAATACAACATCAGCCAAGAGGTTGACATGTACTTCGTGACGGGCGGCCTCCGATCATTCGGCTCAGGAAGGCTGAATTATTTCTTCAAACTCGAAGGTCCCTCTTATGTTCTCGATACCGCCTGCTCCTCAAGTGCCGCGTCTATCGAGCTGGCATGCGCCTCCTTGCTCGGGGGCGAATGCGACATGGCGTTAGCCGGCGGCGCCAACGTCATGACGGGGCCGAATCTCTGGGCAGGTCTCAGCAGAGCTGGTTTTGTATCACCTACAGGTTCATGCAAGACCTTTGATGAAACTGCCGACGGTTATTGTCGCGGCGATGGCGTCGGCGTGATTGTTCTCAAACGTTTGAACGATGCGATCAAGGCTGGAGACAATATTCAGGGTGTCATCAGAGGCATCTCGACAAACCACTCGGCAAACGCAGTTTCCATTACGCAACCTCATGGGCCCACGCAACGAAAGCTCTACAACCAAGTTCTGCAGAAGGCCAACCTCACGCCCGACCAGATCCGATATGTCGAGATGCATGGCACTGGAACACAGGCTGGAGACGTTACGGAGATGAACTCCGTTTATTCAACATTTGCGTCTGGTCGCGAGCCTACCAACCCCTTATACGTGGGCGGCGTCAAGGCCAATGTCGGGCACGGCGAGGCAGTACGTCTTTTCACTAAGTTCCGATTCAAACTAAGAAACCCTTGCTGATCGCTCTTTTGCAGGCAGCTGGTGTCACCTCGGTCATCAAGGCATTGATGATGTTCAGAGAAAATGCGATACCTCCGCATGCCGGCATCAAGACGAGGATTAACCCGAAGTTTCCACAGCTGGCAAAGGCCAACATTCACATTGCCTCCGAGCTCAAGCCGTTCATGGCCGAAAAGGAGCCCAGAAGAATTCTCATTGGCAACTTTGGCGCCACCGTAAGCGCAACCTCTCTTTACTTCACACCAAAATCATGTGTCCGGACTAACATGGAGCATAGGGTGGTAATACCTGCATGGTTATCGAAGAGCCACCGAAGAGATACAAAACCAGCAAGGATCCTCGCACGTTTCAAGTCGTTACAGTTTCAGCAAAAACAAGATCAGCACTCAAGGGCAACAAACAGCGACTGCTTGATTACCTGGTCAAGTACCCCGACACAACCATCCAAGATGTCGCCTACACTGTAACGGCACGTAGGACCCATCACCCCCTGCGCTCCGCTTTCTGCGTCCCTAGTGTCAAAGAGCTCGTCAGAGTCCTCTCGTCAGACATTGGCAGTGCAGCTGAGCACACCAACAACGTCGGCCAGGCGCCGATGGTGTTTGTGTTTCCCGGCCAAGGAGCCAAGTTCTTCGGCTTGGCAAAGAATCTCTACACTTCATGTCCCAACTTCCAACAATCCATATTGGAACTTGACAACATCGCCAGGACTTTGGATCTGCCTCCCTTCATTGACCTCATTCTGAGAGATCAACTCAGTGGAGCCAGCCCAACTCGCACCCATCTCGCGATTGTCGCCTTGGAGATTGCGCTTGCTCAACTTCTCCGATCATGGGGTATCGTTCCAAACGCCGTGATGGGACATAGCTTGGGCGAGTACGCCGCTCTGTGCACGGCAGGTGTTTTGACAGTTACCGACACACTTTACCTCGTTGGCCGCCGCGCTCAACTGGTGGAGAAGCTATGCGTGAAGGATACCTATGGAATGCTGGCTGTCAGTGCTTCCGCGGACAGGGTGCAGGCTCTGATCCCTTCCTCTACCGTTTCTGGTATTGCCATCGCTTGCTTCAACAGCCCCGGCTCGGTCGTGGTCAACGGCCGGTTGGGAGATCTCGAACACTTTCGCACGGCATTGCAAGAAGAGAGTTCGATCAAATCAACTTTCTTGCCTACTCCATATGCCTTTCACTCTGCTCAACTCGACCCCATGCTTGAACCGTATCAGGCTTTGGCTAGCTCGGTACACTTCTCCAAGCCGTCTACGCCGGTGGTGTCTACACTACTTGGGAAGGTGGTCAATGAGGAGGGCGTTTTCTCTGCCTCGTACTTGGCCCAGCAGACCCGTAAACCAGTGTTGTTTGAAAAAGCGATTCAAGCAGCCTGTGATACTGCACAGATCACCAGCAAGACTTTGATGGTAGAGGTTGGGCCGGGCGCAATGTGCCTTTCCATGGCAAGGTCCTCGCCGGTACGCCCCCTCAAGCTACTCCCAACACTTCAGTCAGCGACCACCAGTTGGGATGCTCTATCCAACATCGTCGCAGAGGCATACGTGGGTGGATTTTCACTTGACTGGGCAGAGCTCCATCATCCATACAAATCAGCCTTGTCCGTCTTGGATCTCCCCACGTACCATTTCGATCTCAAGAACTTCTGGATCCAATACCGTGGCGGGGTGGCTGCTCTTGAGAAAGACATGGCACAGCGGTCCGTCCACAGTTCCAAAGCGGCCAAGTCTGGCTTCTTGGGTACATGTTTGCATCGCCTCGAATCAGAACAAATTGACAAGGACAGCGGGAGCGTCGAATTCTCGGTTGATCTACAAGAACCAAGTCTGCGCAAGCTGATTGACGGCCACAATGTCATTGGGATCGCACTCACACCCAGCGGGGTGTACCAGGAAATGGCCTGGAGTGCAGCTCGATATCTGCATAGGCGTATGAACCCCAGAGCATCCAGCGTTGAAATGGCACTGAAGAACCTGGACATCTTCTCACCTCTGGTTCTCTCGGGTTCGGACAGTCCGCAGATCGCCAGGATTAGCGCGACCACCAGCTCAGGCTCCAACGTTTTCAGTGTCACTGTCAGTTCTGATAAGGACCACTCTCGCTGCGAACTGCACGTCAAGCCCTCTGACCAGAAGAGTTCGGATGATTGGCAGGCTCGACGCGCTGCAGTTGAGCCCAGGACCCTGGAGATTTTGCAGCCGACATCTACTGAGCCTATCTATCGGCTGTTCAGACAGATGGTTTACAAAATCTTCTCGCCCATCACTGATTACTCCAGCGAGTATTGGTCGATCAACGAAGTCTTCATTAACCAGTCTTTTACTGAGGCCGCCTTTAAGATCGACCTGAGGGCGACACCATCGGAGTGTTCTTTCACTTATGATCCTTGCTGGCTTGACAGCATCGCCCAAACCGCAGGATTCCTGCTCAACTCCAACGCCGCCAACGCAGGAGATGTTGTCTACATGTCCACAGGTTGCGATTCGATGGAACTCAGTCCTGCTCTCGCCGGTGGTCGACAGTACCTCTGCTACGTTCGGGCGGAAAGCTCCGACAACGGCAGCAGCGTCGTCTGCAAGACGACCGTTTTTGACGAGACGAACGCTGTGGCCATCGGAGAGGGCCTTAAGTTCAAGCGCGTGAAGAAGGCTCGCCTTCGTCAGCTACTCGGCTTGCCTTCGTCGACGGTGCCCACCGTCACCAACGACAAAGCTCCTCCGCCGCCACAAAAGATGCCTGCGAAGATGCCAGCTTCGGAGTCCCTCCCAAGCACTCATCGTGATGAGAAGCCATCCCGTCGCCGAATCTCGGGCAACGACCAACTCTCAGCTGTACTCAAAGTTATTAGTTCTGAAGTTGGAACACAAGTCGAGGAAGTTGAGACCCACACCACACTCGAGGACTTGGGTGTAGACTCCCTACTCACAGTCGCGATTACCTCCCGGCTCAAGTCGGAGCAGAACGTCGAGTTGCCAGCAACGCTCATCGCTGGCCCGACAACAATCTCAGAGCTCATTGCCTATTTTGAGGATCCAGACTCCCAGGTCGAAGAAGCACACTCCGAAGAGAGCAGTTTGTCGACTCAGGACTCCCAACTATCCGTTATCTCAACCCCTGTGACAACGGGTTTGGTCGACACTCCGATTTCGCCGATCCAAACCCTGGAGGGCTTTCAGATGAAGGACATTCTACTGTCTGTCATTGCCAAGGAAAGTGGGCTCGATCTGAGCGAGATCACTTTGGAGACATCCCTCGCCGATATCGGGGTCGACTCACTGATGAGCATTGCAATCATCGGTGCCGTAAAGGAACGGACTGGTACCGAGCTCCCAGCATCCCTTCTAGCCGACTGTGCCACGATATCACAAGTCGTTCGCACAATCGCTAGCCAGCAAGATGACAGAGGTTGGTAGCCCTCCTACTGTCTTTTGCTTCAGCCTTCCATTATCATTTGCTGACTCTTCACAGAGGAATACGCGCCATTTCCATTGAATGATGTTCCTACCCAAGCTCCTCCATTACCAGTCAAGGTTTTCAACCCAGAAGAATACCAGAGCAATGTCGTCCTCCTCCAGGGCAAGCCTCAAGGTCAACAGCGCCTATTTCTCATCACGGACGGATCAGGCTCAGCCGCCGTTTACCTCCACCTCCCGAAACTGGCACCGAACCTGACCGTCTACGCCCTCGAGGCGCCCTTTTTGGGCAGGGCATCGGAGTTCACTGGAAGCATGGAACAGATCGGATCCATCTACGCGCGAGCCATTCGCTCTGTACAACCTCACGGTCCGTACATGATTGGTGGCTTTTCCGTCGGAGGCATGTTCGCCTACGAGACTCTGCGTCAACTTGTTGAAGGCGGGGAACAGATCCACAGCTTCCTCGTCTTTGATGCAGCATGCCCGAAGAAGTTGCAAGGCATTCCAGACGTGACTGTAGAGGTCTGTGAGATGACAGGAATTTTCGATAGCATCTCAGAGACAGACAAGCGGAGGCCGCTGTCGCTGGAGCAGAAGACCTACGTGGCGGGTTGCGTCAAATGTGTCATGCACTATGATCCAGTTCCGCTGCCAGTTGAAGCTAGACCGATGCACACATTCATCATCTGGGCTCGGAATGGTTTCTTTGACAAACTCTCCGACAAGGTCATTGAGGCTGACAAGATTCTCACCGCGCAAAACGGCTTGCAGAAGGAGGCGAATCCGGACTGGATGGAATGGCTGACAGTAGAGCGCAGCTCCTTCGGACCCAGAGGCTGGGACAGACTTGTCGGAGACGTCGAAACGTTTGTTGTCGATGGTGATCACTTCTCTATCATGATGCGTCCTCGGGTTCGTATACTTAATTCCAATTTCACAACTGGCGAGCGCAATGGCTAACACGAAGACTCTCCCGCAGATTACTATGGAAACTGGTCCACTGGTGCAGAAGCTAGCCAAGAAGATGCTGTCAACACTCCATACACCTCGCAAAACCGTCCAATCCTCTGGAGCACACCGAGTAATCAGGGAAATGTTTCAAGACTCCACGAACCTTGTGCGCAGCTTTGCCAACCAGGCTGGCTGCTCCGGCTTCTGGGACGAGGTGTATCCCACCCAGACTCGACTGGTACTAGCTTTCGTCACCGAGTCGCTGGCGCGTCTGGGCTGCAAGTTGAATAGCATGATTCCCGGACAGACGGTCGAAATTTCCAACACGCACCCTAAGCACCAGAACTTGCTCAAAATAATCTTCACGATTCTTGAGGATGGTGGCGTCATCGAGGCTCAGGGCAGCCGCTTCGTCCGCACCTCAGCACATGTCGATACCACTCCTTCATGGGTTATCTACAACCAGCTCATGAGAGACCACCCCCTCCAGAGCAGCGAACACCAACTCCTTCAGGTTGCAGGCTCCAAGCTTGCTGAGTGCCTCACGGGGGCCATTGACCCACTCAATCTCATCTTTGGCAAAAGCCGGAGGCTGCTCCAGGACTTTTACACCAACGCCCCGATGTTCGTGGCGGCGTCAACCTTTGCCTGTGAAATCATTGGACGCGCGTTCTCCGGTACAACAGAATGCGTTGAGATTCTCGAGGTCGGTGCAGGTCTCGGCGGGACGACCAAGTACGTGCTTGATAAGCTTGTGGAGAACAAGGTTCCTTTCAAGTACACTTACACGGACATATCACCCTCTTTTCTTGCCGAGGCGAGAAAGCGCTACTCTGATCTCCCAATTGGAAGTGTTGAGTTCACACCATTGGACATTGAGAAGACACCCCCTGAAAAGCTCTGTGGACGATACCACGTCGTGTTGTCATCCAACTGCATCCACGCCACCAAGAGCCTAGCTGTTTCCAGCGCCAACATCAAGAAGCTGCTTCGCCCGGCCGGATTCGTCGTACTCGTCGAATTCACAACGAGACTTTCCTGGTTAGATCTGGTGTTTGGGCTGCTTGAAGGATGGTGGCGATTTGAGGATGGGCGGTTGCACTGTTTGGCCGACGAGGAGTTGTGGAGGACTACTTTGAAGAACACTGGTTTCAATGAAGTCCTATGGACAGGGGCAGAGGGGAAAGAAAAGCCCAACCCTCAGACGATCGTAGCCTTTTGAGAAGTTACACAAGCATTGCGATTTAGCTTTTTATCAATGCGTCTCACAATTTCAATAGCGGGTGGAAGAACCGGGAGATAATATAAAGGGCTGCATACAGCTATAAATAATAAAAAAGATAGGAAAAACTGCCTATAGGCAAAGAATATCTCTTAATAAGTCTCTATGCTATAGTGTAATATATCTAGAGAGACTAAAAACCCCGCCTCGACTATGAGGACCTCAACGATGATATTTCTGAACTTGACAGCGACGACTTCATCGAAGAGGAAGAGGGCGGGGAGGATGGGGACGCTGCATCCCATTCCATCAAGGAACCCAATGTCAGTCTCGGCAAACACAGGTACAACATACCTAGTTCCAACAACCGGACCGATTCTAACAGCCTGATTCATTTCCAACGGAGTTGATGCTGTAAGTTCAGGCGACAACCAATGGATAAAGACACCGGCACGCCTTTGCTTGCTACCGGATTCGGATCCCGCCTGCGATGTGAGAGAGCATCTGCTAATGCAACCATCGAAGACGGTGCAGAGAATCAAATCGGCCTAACAGATAATCATCGCCAAGCAGAGCGTCCCATGTGCAGCGTAGGTTATAAGTACTAACGTATATTTGCTTTCTGCAAGACATAAGGTGATCCAGAAGATGAGATACTTAAGCTTTATGGAGTTTGAGACTCTTAAAACGGGCCGACGAGGATGGCCCTTTGGATCAACGAGCTGGATAAAGCATAAAAAGCAGGAATGTCCTGCCGATTGCCAGTGGGATATCAGCAGCACATCACTTCTGCTTGAGGTAGGTACCCAGGTACACATTCTCCATCAGCACCCACATAGGTAGGTAGGTAGGAAGATGGCTTGCCTGATTGAACCATGTTACTGCCTATACATCCCAGAGCCATGGTGCGCAAAAAGGCTAGACCCCCGACTCCGATAGACTGCAGAAGGCTATGAGACTGCTCCAGGAGGCCGACGCCTGCCTCGGCACCTCGACCAAGTCATTCTGGGCGGCATGGGACAATGGACTGTGGCAGACGCCTTCTGCGCTACAACAGAAGAAGACGCTGACTTATTTCCGCCCTGGGCGTATCGAACCATCAACCTTGGATACCTTGCGCTGCTAAGTATATACTGCGACCGCTACTACAACCAGCTGAACCTCAGGCCTGGGTACGACTTCTTTCGTTGTGGTTTCCATTCCCTGATCTCCTACTGTGGCTGAGAGTAACTACTTCCCTGAATATGTCTTCTCAAGTCTATGTTACTTCGTAGCTTCTGTTTGCTTTCCGAGGGCCCCCATGCCACTTGTTGTGTTTTTGGGTTATCTGCAGTCTCACACTAGCCGTCCCAGGACCTGCTTTCCTGGCCAGAGTAGTGAGAGCATTGAGGAAGGCGCTTTGCGTTTCTTCTCCAGCTCTTTGGAAGGCATGTGTAATGAAGCATGCTATTGCCTCAAGGCAAGCAAGCAAAAGTAACTTCTTGTAGAGTACGTTGGGCCTTTGATTCCCGTGTTTCCTGGCTTTCCTTGACAATTACAACGACATCATACACACACACACACACACACACACGCACGCACGCACGCAAACAACAATAAAGCCACGATGAAATACGAGGATTTTATCCAAGACGCTTGGCAACAAGCCCATACCCATTTCTGGTACGAGACTCTTCGTACCGCCGCTGCTGCCCTGGGCATCATCACAGGCGGCTTCATCCTCTACAACCGCACGCGGCCCACCCGAGTGGTCATCCTTCCCCGTAAGTTTCACGTCTCTGTTCCCTATGTATTATAACTAACACCCCATGAGCAGTACCGGATGAGGAGAAGCAGGCGAAGCAGGCCAACGTACTCGACGAGAAAGCTATTCGGCTGTTGGCAGCAGAGGTCTTCGCCGAGAAGATAGCCAATAAGGAGCAGGAGACGAAGCCCGAGGACGACCATATTCGGGAGTTGGCCGCGGAGGTGTTCGACCAGAAGAGGGCCAAGGAGGAGGAGAAGAAGAAGGAAATGGAGATGGAGGAGCAGGAGATGCAGGACCTTGAGTCTAAATTCAGGCTCTTATCTCTCAACGAGAGGTAGACGACAACCTCGTCACCCCTGTCCGTGGAGGCATTTTGCCGTTGAAGCGGATGGGGGCCTGAACCACCGGGGACTGTGGGTCAGACGCATTTTCACTTGCGTACCCTGTTCAGGTCTAGTAGGCATTATCAAGCCGAAGCCAAAGCAGCCCCATTGTCTTACCTATCTGCACAACACAAGACATAAAGGCGAGGTTACCCATCAACCAGCTCTCCATCAACCAGCTCTCCATCAACAAGCTCTCCATCAACAAGCTCTCCATCCATCTCTATTAGCAACGTTTCCAGCACCAACACATTATCCACGAAGCACTCTACTCCACCGTTTTCGACAACAAGCTTCTCTTCATTGCGCTTCTCTTGGTCCAGCCCTTTCTCAGCACTCTTCCCAGGAGCAACCTCTGCGTTTTGGCGTTTCCAAGTACAGAAAAACAGCGGATGTTACTTTGGTAGCCTTCCCATACTAATTTTGCGCGCGGTCATTCGATTTAGTTATTCTGTTGTGGCGCAGATTTCTCTGCAAGCCGCTACACAACTGAGCCGTCAATTAGCGCCTATTCAGGAGCACAACTTTCTCCACTCGTCAGGGCGGCACCAACTTCAGTTCGAGCCTTCAATCAACTTCAAACTGTGTGTGGGTTTGAATCAACTTTGACCCGGTGTGTAGTCTTCAAACGACTGCAATGTTCGACTTGTGTGTACGCGTCAACTACCTTGACTTATGCAGTGCCTCAGCCATCTCAACCTGTGTGTGGTCTTGACTTTTGCCATCGACTGTGGCAAAAACGATTCGACGAAGTGGTGTATTTCTCTTTTGACTTTGAGAAGTTTCAAGACAGCCTGGCATGAACGACAAGACCTGCAAGTCAGCCTGAGATTGCCTGGAGACACACTGTTGCTAACTTCTCCTAAACGGATATAGAAAGGAACCCGACTAGAAAAACATGCCCGGATCTAGTATTGGGCTCTCGCTCAGACGTTTACATCTCGCTGTGTCTGAGACGCTCAAAGCGCGGTTAAGCTCACCAACAATCCCAACTTCGTCTCTATTCAAAGCGACTCCTCAATCTGCGTCAGCCTAAACTCCAACATTCCTGAAACCGTCTCCGAACATCCTCCACCATTATACCGCGTAACCAGTATGTACAACTTCGCACGCACCACTGCATAATACCCAAGAAAGTCGACAGATCGCCACAACCTTTCATGACCTTTCACAGCTATTCCGAGCGGTCTGACCTCAGTATGGTGAGATTGTCCGTCTCCAGCAGAAGATGACTTGTTACACAGGAAATAGTGTAGCCACATAACCTCTCAGGAAGCACTCTCCGCACTGAGGCCACTCGGGCTATCATCGCTAAACATGTATGTCACCATGTCCACAGAGTCTTTCTCGCCTGTGAGGGGCGTGAAGGGTCAGACAACTTCAGATTGCTGGCTTTAAGCTCTGGCTTGCAAAACAATCTCCTTGATGGTGAGGCTAATTGTCAACCCCCTCGTCAAGATGTGTTTCGAACTTACATGTATTGATGTCTCGTTATCAGATCAGCCTTACAGCCACAAGCCAGGCTCAAGCTTGAAACCCACTAAATCTCGAGATGTTGCTTTGAGCTGTCCCATTTAGAGACCTGCGGTGCATTTGATGTTATTGATATCAATGCGGTTGTTCTTGGGTTGAGGTAACTGCCTTCTCCTGCAATTGTAAGCAATCTGACTAACACAGTCTAGCCCGGAGTGCAGGTTGAATCAAGCTAGGGTTGGGTGAGGGCTCGTCAGTCATTTTACGCAGTTTTGTACGAGATCAACATCTCATTTGGGAGCAGCTTTCGGGTCGATAGCCGCTCGACTTTTATCCTTTGCGAGGGTACCTATATGCTGTAGACGCTGTTGGCAGGGCGTCTTGACGGATCACACGCTCAGCCGCTAGCCGATTTGCTCAACTCCGCTACAAAGTGCAAGGCTTGCGACAATTGGGTTCTCGGCGATGTGTGCTAGTCAGCCCCCTCATGACAGAATGTGGCGCTCAGTATGAAAACCTTAGTAGATTCAGGAGATGAATTCAACAAAATTTAGTTGGCAACAATTATTACCGCCTCCTTGACAGCGTAGGTTTGAATCACACCACGGTAGCTATTTGTTACCTATGTCCACAATTACACTCGTCTTGAGTCATAACCGCAGATACTTAGTGACATGGAAGTCTGCACAAAGTCAACCTTGCGGCCTGCTTTCCAGGTTGGTCACGCTTAAGCATTTCAACAAATTTCTATTAACCACCTTGATGGCGTCATACAGGAGTTCCGACAGATAACCTTAAAGGTAGCTATGGCTGTGCTAAGAGAGTTTGCGTGCTATCCAAGGTGAAATCGAGCCATAAAGCGATGACATAAGAAAGAGAACCTCGAGGACATAGGATTGTCTACTTAACGCAAGGATTCTTATCCTTCACTGCCGTCTTTCATCGTTATTTTCGGCGCTACTATTATCGTTGCTGTTATCATTTCTAAAAGTTATTCTTCTCCCCTTCAAAAACATTACACAGTCTCCGACAATCCATCACGTTGGAGAATCATCTTCAACCTCCAGACCGGATGCTTTGCAATATTTCACCCTGGACTCTCATGATAGTATCATGGTCACTAGCATTCTGGGCCGTCTACTTGCGTTATCGTCAAACCCGACAGAGCTGTTTGGTCACTTATCTCAGGCCCGAAGACTCTTTTTGCGGTGATTCAAATTTATTTTCCAACGCAACCATGGACCAGTCTGGTCATAAAAGCTCGATTGTTCAGTATTACAGAAATGATGGAATACTCCGACAATAGGGTATGTACACTAGGCATATTATAAGCCCCGAGCACAAACCAAACAGCAGGCAGACCTCTATCTTATATCGGCTTCCACGGGAGGTTCTGCTTGAAATAATAGAGCATTTACAACCAGTTAATCTATACTTTCTTCGATACTTATCAAAACTATTTATATAAGTTTTCGCCCACTATGCCTTTTCTAAATTCCATAAACTGTATCTAGAATCACTAAATAAGGAAGCTATAAAGTTACTAACACCTTTTAAATAGATAATTTTCACCTGTTTATGAGTAATTAGCTTAATAGCCTTTAGTAGGCAAAAAGCCTTAACTAAAGCCTAGACTAAATTAAGCAGAGAGAGGCTAATTATGTTTAATAGTTAGCAGCTCTCCTTTATAGAAAGAGAGGAGATTAGGAAGTGCTATAGAAAAGGGAGTCTGTGCAAAGACTGTATATTGCGTTAGCTGAAAATAGATAAGCTTTTTAGTCTTAAAACCTTATTTTGTTCCTGCTATGGAATAATGCACCTAAAATCCTGGTTTTTAGACAGAAAAATAGGACTATAGAACCAAATATATATACTATGAAAAGGAAAGTTTACACTTTGCTTATATTATTAACTTTTACTAGTAATACTGGCAGCCTGGAAAGTATCTCTTAATCTATATAAATCCCTTAAGATGTTTGAATATCAGGTCTGTGCTCCCAAAATCAAGGCTATAGGCGGGATAGGGCTAGGTGTCTACTTTAGCTAGCTATATTGCCTAGTGGTATAATAGAAGCTGCCTGTATGTATGATTACTTAGGGAGAAATTGTTATAAAGGAGCTTTTACACTAAGGGCTATAGAGACTATAGGCTTTTAGTAGCCTGCTGTGTCCCTATATGTTTTTTGATAACAGCTTCCTTATAAGGCCTTTTAAATGGGGGCACTGTATCTGCTTCTAGAACCTGTCTGATAAGTGGAGAAGCTGGCACTATCACTGCAGATAGTATAATAAAAAACGTTACTTATACTATGCGTGCGTTAATTATTTTAATATAGAGGTAATAGGCAGGTTTATAGCTAGTAGTAATTCTTATTAATATGCTGTTAGCTGCTTTAAATGCTTAGTAACTTATACTTAGATTTAAAATAGTTATTAGATCTTATTATATAAGAGATAAGATATCCTAGATATATGCTTCTTATTTACTGCTAAGAATAACCTAAAAGTTTAACTGGATTTAGGCTAAGGTAGCCTTAGTTAGTGGGCTAGTTATCTAGACCCTAGCACGTTTTATAATAATAATGCTATGTAAAAGGAGTCGTTTTGTTATAGAGAAAGGTGCATGAATTTGATATCTTAGTTGCTTAAGTGGCATAATATAACTTGGGAACAGGATACTAATTGTTAAGATCTGCATATAGGGCACAGTATCCACAATCTTAGCTAAGTATGCTATGGTTAGGAGTATAAAGCATAGCTAAATAGAAAAGTAAGATATAAGGTGATAGTAATAGATATTATCTAAGATAGGAGAGTTATTTATTAAATTGGGCGTAATTATATATATATTTGTAATCCTGTAGTATGTGTGTAAAATCTATATATTCACCCTTATTTAGGCATATCCTAACCCCTTTTTCCTGCACACACCCTAGTTGCAGTTAGTATGCCCAGGCTGCTTTAAGCCTATATATAGAGCTAGACTAATATTATACCTAACTTATACTATATATTCTAGACTCTATAATCTAATATACCCCTTTAAGGATTACCAGCTTTATAAAGCTATTTCTAAACTCTATTAGAGTCTATCTTATTCTAAATATCGGTTTCTATTACCTTTATATATTTTATATTATCCTCTTTTTCTAGGTTTTATATATAGTTTGCCTCTAGTTATATATATTAGTTACTTATTTATAGCTAACTATAGAATACTTTAAATTAAGGTAGTATAAATACTTTTATAAGTTTATTTATTATTATCTTTACTAATAGAGTATAACTAACTACTATATACTCTTTTATAATCTCCTATTATAGCTAGTAGTTATAGATATTAATATATTATAGCTTTATTTATAACTAAATAAGCTTTATATTAACTAGCTAAATAGTTTATTAATTATTATACTAGATTTAGATTCTTATTAATATTATACTAGATATAGTAAAAGCAGCTTTAGTAGTAGTATTACTTAGAAGTTAAATTTATAAAGTGGTATTATAAGCTATAGATAGGGGTGAGGGTAAGTTATAAGGAGTAACTATCTTAGCTATAGATTAGTGTGTATAGAAAGCATAGTGAAATAGTTTATAGTATATAATTATATAATTACACGCTATAGCGCACAGCTACTGCAGCCTTATAAGGCTGAGAGTGCTGTAAACTATATTACAACACACCCCCTAGCTGTGCAGCAAATATTGCTAGTATAGCAATCTGCTATTATATACAGCTATAACTATTTTTAAATATATATAAAAGAGATAAAGCAGTATTATAAATAGCCTTAAAGGTGCAAAATAAATAAAAATATCCCTTATAAATGCTTTAAAGAGTATAAATAAGTAATATATAACTTAAGTAATAGTAATATAATCTAGGTAAGTAGCAGAATCCTATTAGCAGCACTTAACCACCTATAAAGGCAGCTAGGCAGGCATAGTTATTACTTATACTACTCTCTGCCTTAATTTTTTTTCTCCTTCTTCTACTCAGAATACTATAATAATTATAAGTTAACCCTTTATATATATAAAAAAAAATTATTGTGCGTGTTATTAACTATTACTAATGCTTATCTTTATATAGAACTATCTATACCTATTAACACTATTATTAAAAATAGCCTCTAAGTGTAAATAATCTATAGCACTAGTTACTAACTATATTACTAAGACTAAAGTAACCTATAAGGCTAAAAAGAAGGCAGAGCAGGAGCAGCTAGCTACTCTTACTAAGTAGGAGGAGGCTAAGAATAATAAGGGTAATAAGTATAAGTTTTTTATTTTGCTATCCTATAGCCCCTCTAGTAACTATTACTATTTAGTAAGGCTTTTTAATACTATAGAAGCTAATAATATCCTTCTAATAGAGGAGGCTAAAGCTCCTAAAAAGAAGCCTATAAGTAAGTATAAGTATACCCCCTCTATTAAGGAGAAAGAGAATAAGGATAAGGAGAAGCCTATTAGTATATTTATAATATTACTTCCCATAGTCTAGAGATATTAATAATAGTCTAGAGAAGCCTAAGTATAAGCCTAAGGAGGCAAAGATTATAGCTAGTATATATTATAGTATGCTAAAGAAGAAAACTAACTCTACTACTAGTAAGAAGACTCTAGGCTCCACTAAGAAGCTCCACACTTCCTCTATTATCTTAAAGAGAGCTAGTAAGCTAATAGAGTATCTATACTATAGCTATATATACTTACTACTTATAAGTAAGAGCTCTAGTTACTGCTTCTATAGTACTAGTAAGCACTACTACTACTACCTAACTAGCTATAGCTACTAACCCCTCTCTACTACTACTATCACACTCTATAAGCACTACTATAAAGCCTATAACAGTAATAACTAAGTTATAAATATTTTACACTTATATATAGATATATATAAAATAATTTAGTATAGTACTAACTTATCTATTTAGGCCCTTATCTATTAGTATTAGGTCCTCTAAGCTACTCTTAAAAAGGAGAAAGAGAAAGAGAAAGAGGAGGAGGAGGAGCAGGAGGAGGAAGAGAAGCTCTAGATTATTATATATCTAAAGGCTACTATAGAAGAGCTAGCTTTAGCTAGCTCTTCTTAATAGGTCTCTATAGCTACTACTCTTCCTAGCAGTACTATTACTAATATATATACTTGCTTAGTAAGCCTTTTAGCTCTCTATAAGCTGCCTATTAGTATAGCTAATAGCTTTATTAACTACCTTATTATAGCTATCCATACTAAGAAGTGCTCCTATTATTAAATATATACCTTTAGGTATTAATACCCTTTACTTATTAGTATTTAGAGAGGTATAGGGCTAGCATATCTAGGGCTAGTATATCTATAAGAATTGCTTTTCTGCCCAGCTATTATATATAGGGGGGGGCTATAGTCCTATAGATAATATCTACTAGTCTTTAAGCCTAATAGAGCTTTATTCTATACTCTTAAACTTACTTCCCCTTTATTATAATAATATAGTAAGTATCTACTAAGTTTAGCAGTACTTAGAAGTATTTAAACTTAGCTTAGAAGAGGCTTTTTATAAGCCTATCCACTAGTATCTTATTTATAAATATATAGAGCACTTTAAAAATACTCTTTATATACTCTTAGTGCAGCTATATATTCTAAATATTAATATATTACAGGCAGGTTAAAATATACTCTCCCTCTCTAACTATTAGTTAAATAGTCTGCTAATTATTATAATAGACTTTCTAAATATCTCTAAGCTCCAAAATAAGGTTATAGTATAGCCTTTAAAAGGCTATTATTTCTTTAATAGTATGCTTAAAGCTTAGAAGCTCTGCTTTAGTTATTAATATTATAACTATTACTTAACAGGCTGCTTTCCACTAAATCACACCTCTAAAGAGTATTATTATATAGCTTTATAATAATCTATATATTTCTTTATTATTAATAAATAAGGTATTACTAGCAATTAGTAGTAAGAGAGTCTCTTTATTACCCTCTAAGCTACTATAGCAGATTATAAGATAGTAAGTTAAATAAAGATACTATATATACTGCCTTACTATAGTAAAGTGCTATATACTTAAATTTATAAGAAAGCAGGAGAGTTATACTATAGTAAAGGCCACTTTAAGATATATTATTATTACTATATATAGAATACTTCTAATAAGTAATTAGTAGTTCTTAACTTCTATAGTAGTGGCCTTACTAGGGTTCTTTATAAGCTTAGTAACTAGTATAGAAGTACTTAGAGCAATATTATTATAGAGGCTAAAGCGCTCTATAATAGTCTTAATATACTAGTTATAAACTAGATAAATCTTTTTAGCTACTTAGTCTTATATAATATATATTCTAAGGTACTATTTAATAAGGCCTAGTTTATATAGTTTATATAGTTTCTTAATCTCTTATATAAGCTTCTAAGCTTTAAAAGCATAGTCTTAATAGAACAAAATAAGGATATTATTAATATAAAACAGAAGCAGAACCTTATAGTGCTTATCTTAAAAAAGGTAGGGCTTCTTATTATATAAAGAGAGCCTAAGCTTATATAAGATTACAGAGAATTCCTTATACTATAGAAGAGGTATATCCTTTAAGCTATATAGAGCTTTATTAAGCTCTATAACTTTACTAACCTACTTAAAGCTATCTAGAAGGTAGTAGATAACTAGCTCTCTATCTAGGTTAATATCTATATTTAGGAATATATTAATAATATTAAATTAGAGTATTTTATAGTTAAACTAAGCTATAATTACTACTACTATGCATAGATTTTAAGCTATAAGTATAGTAGTATAGGTTAAGCTAAGAGAGGAGGTGTTTTATATATCCCCTTATATATAGATTCACACTTTATAGATATTAAAGCAGTTACTTTAGAACTTATAGATATATACCTACTTTAAAAAAAGAGGCTTTAAGTATATCTTAGACTAGTTAATAATATACTAGATTCTCTTAGCTATAAGCTTATTAATTTCCTTATTTATAGCCTCTTAAAATATATCTTAGAGCAGCTCTCTTAGCTTTCTAACTTTAAAATAGTTACTTAGAGGCTTTAAGAGGTCTTCTATAAAGTATATTATCTTCTACTTAGCATTTAGGCATATCTTAGAGTTATTCTATAAATATGCTATAATAGTAGAGTGTAGAGTCTTATATCTAAGAGTGCTTTCTATAATAGCTTTATACTAATTAGGTATAAAGGTTATAAAGAAAGCATTCTAGTAGTTATTTAGTAAGTTCTTTTCTAAATAAAGAGTTATAAGAACTTTTAGGTACTGCTCTCTAGTGCTCTATTATATTAGAGGCCTATAGTTAATCTATTAGTATTAATAATAAGCAGGTTAGGAATCTATTTTAGCTGCTAAGGAGAAGTCTTATCTAGATTACTATAAGCTCTCCTCTTTTATAAGTACTTAAGTAGCTAGTTCTTAAGTATTTAAAATAGATAGATATAGGTCTATACCCTTAGTAATAGCATATTATACTTTAGAATAGGGCTCTAGTATTATAGAAGTGTCTAAACTTAATCCTAGTATACTTTTAGGATTAGGAGTTTATTTAGGAGTAAGCAGTCCTCTCTGTATTCTAGCTAGTATATTCTTAGACTATATTATAGTAGTAGTATAAAGCACTTCTAAACTATAAGAAGCAGCTAGTATAGAGGACTTAAGCCTACTAGTAGTTTATTTATTTATTATAAAGTTACTATTTGCTTTATTAAGCACCTCTAAGGTCTTAAGAACTATATTAGAGGATTTAATAGGTATTTTAACCTTATTAATAATTATCTAGGCGCTCTAGATATCTATAGCTTCCTTCTTATTATCTAGAGAGTAGAATTTTAACTTATTAAAGTATATATTATATATAATAATAACCTAGTTAAGCATAGAAACCTAGACCTTATATATCTCTAGTATATATTCTATAAGATATCTAAGATAGGCTCTTAGATTAACCTTATAATAGCGTCTCCTAATACCTTTTTTATAACTTCCTTTAAGGGAGTAAGCTCTATAGCTATAGGTATATAAGCCTCTCTAGTATAGGTATAAATCTTAGTGTATAGTAAGCATAAAGTCTAGTTACTACTATTAGAAGTAGTTCTAGAACTACTTAAGTTCTATCTAAATAGGGCTTTACTAGTTATTTGCAGTATATAGGTTAATATTAAAGATAAAGACTGCTGCTCTCTAAGCCTCTAAGATAAGGTACTTTAGTAGGTAAGCAGCAGTTAGTATTACAATCACTTGTAGGATAATTTCTAAGCTAGTATGCTCTCTGCTACCTATAGGCTTCTTAGTATTCACTAATAGAAGCTTAAGATTAATTCTAAGCTCCTCTACCTATTATTTATACTAAGTGAAGCTTTATATAGTAATAATAGTATGCTTAATATTATAGCAGATCTTATAGATAGTAAGTCCCTGCTATCTTTATATCTAGTGTTTAAATATCTAGAATGCCTTAAATACTTTATTATACTCTTTTAAGACTAGAGAAATTTTAAAGAGTTTTCTACTATACTTATTCTTAATAAGGAGCATCTAGGTATATAGTCTACTAAGCTTTTAGTAGTTAAAGAGATTCTAAGCTATATAGTAGTAGGGATAGGGAGATCTAGCCTTAGATATACTATATAAGATAACTTACTTAGTATATGCTTAAGCATAGAATTTATATTAAATATATAATAGAGTCTTAATCCTTACTCTCTAAGTGTTATATATAAGGTATTTAAGAGCACTCTAGTCTAGGTAACTAGCTTAGAGATACTATAGTTATATATTATCAGACCTTTTAGCTATATAGTAATATAAGGAGCATATTAGCTTCTAGTTATTTAAGAGGGCTATAATACCTATACTGCTTATAGAAATACTTAGACTAGGCAAATAGATAGAAATAGAGGTATATTTAAAGAAGACTAGATTACTCTTATATAGTAGCTACTTTATATAAGTAGACTTACCTAGCTTACTAAATTACAGAGAGCAGTTATAGCTATTATACTAGATATCTATCTTAAAGAGAAGCACTTCTAAGATAATATTAGTATATATATTTTTAATAATAGCAATATTATTTAAGGTTAGAGCGCTCTTTTCACCTATTAAGGTGTCTTTAAACATACTCTAGATAACCTAAGTGCCCCTCCTAATAATTAGTATGCTTATACTACTAACTTTAATTACCTTATTATTATATAAGTATATAAAGGTACTAGAAACCAGCTTTCTCTTATTATTAATAATATAGAGAGCCCTATAATTATCTAGAATAATACTATTAGAGAGAGTATATAGTTCCTTAAAGAATGTAAACACTATAGAATAAACTTAGATTACTTAGCTTTTATCTTTAAGAAGGCTTTAATTAATAATATAGCAGGAAATATTATTAAGAAGTTGCTCTTTATTACTAGCGCTACCTCTATTACTATGCCCGCCCTAGCTACTGCTATAGTATCCACTATAGCTATAGTTAGATAAGTGCTAACCACTCTTCTAAGACTTCTTTATAATCCACTCTATATATATAAGGTTATTATAGATATAGCTCTACCATAGGAATATTACTATCTTCTGTATATACTATGTTTTATCCTTTAGTATTTTATAATCCTTAAGCCTATCTTTTAGTAAGTCTGTGAATACCTATTAAATATAGCTATAGTCTTATAGAGTCTACCTGTAGTATTATTTATAGAGGCAGCTAGGGATCTTATTAGGTATTACTACTAGAAAAGAAGCGTCTAAAGCGGTCTATAAGACTTAAAGTGGATCCTCTAAGTTAGAGCAGTCTATAAGAGTGGTATATACTCTAAGTAATCTGCTAAAGCCCTTAATAGTAGCTAGCTTATTATAAATCTTAGCAGCAAGAATAATTCTAAGCTCTTTAAGTAAGAGACAGGGCATTTTAATCTCTTCCACTTAGGTAACTAAATCTAGCTAGTTTTAGGTCTAAGTAGGAGCTATTTTATAGTATACTACCTTAAGAAAAGCATATCTACTATAGCTTCCCTTAGTATTAGTAATATTCCAGCTTACTACTAGCTTATAGAGATAGTGCTATTCTCTATACTACTTAGCAGGCTAAGTAGTATACTTAGCATACTTTAGAATATCTTTATAATCTTAGTATACTTATTTCTATATACTGTTATTAGAGTAGGTAAGTTACTATTTAAGAAAGCAGAGTATATTTTAAAGGTTAATCTAGAACTTATTATTCTTATTATTAAGCTTTATCCCTACTACCTTAAAGTAAACTATATTAATAGTTTAATAGATAAGCACCTAATAGTTATAGTATAAAGCAATCTATAATAAGAGGTTTATACTATTAGTAGAGAGGTACTTAAATATATTACTCTACTTATCTTAGATATCCTCACACTTAATAGAGGTTAGTAAGGTTAGCTTTATAAGCTTAGAAGTAGTAAGACCTATTCTATTAGTTTATTAGGGACTATTAAACTCCTTGCTCTTAATAATATTAATAAAGTTATTATGTTTAGTGGTCTTATAGAGCATCTAAGAGAGATTCTTCTTAGCTTTCTGCTTCTAAAGGGCTGCTTTATACTTACTAAGATCAGCCTTATACTTAGCTTAGAGGTAGTTATTATACTTATCTATAAACTTCTAAATAGTTAGAGTGCTCTTAAAAGTATTAGAAGGCTTCCCAGTATTAGAACTATTAGGATTAAGGTACTTCTAAATACCCTTACTCTATATAGATAAGTATAGGTTAAGGTACTAGTAAAGCTAGTTAGTAGGGCTCTAGAGCCTTACTTTTAGAGAGAAAGTTATTAAAGAGTATATAGCTATTATTATAAAGCTGCTTTAAAAAGGTTTTAAGTATTATAAGGTTATTTTAAATAGATAAAAGATAGTAGGAGAAAAGCTGCTCACCCTTTTCTAGACTTAGAGAGGTTAGAGGGGTATTTATAAGCTATAGAGCTAGGCTTATAACTATTATAAGCTATAGATAGGAGTAAGAGTAAGTTATAAGGAGTAACTATCTTAGCTATAGATTAGTATACACAGAAAGCGTAGTGAAATAGTTTGCAGTGTGTAATTATATAATCGCGCGCTATAGCGCACAGCTACTGCAGCCTTATAAGGCTGAGAGTGCTGTGAACTGCATTGTAATAAGTGGGTATTTATAGCCTCCTTTATATTTTTAGTATACTTATAAGGAAGTACTAATATATAATTATTTATATAGAAGAAGAATATTACTTATTTATATTATTAATAGTAGTTTTTGCTAGCTATCTATTTAAAGTTAAGTATAGTAAGGCTAGCCTTTAAGTACTTTTGCTAAAGTAGTAGTGAGTGGTATAGTTTATAAAGTGCCTTTTATAGATATAAAACCTTATTATTATAGTAGTAGTCTGGTAGTATATTTATAAATACTGTTTTATTAATAGATATATATATAAATATATTTATAGTGTTATATTATAATAGCTCTATATTAAAATAAGTAGCTATAGCTATTAGTACTTAGAAAGATATATTTATAAGTATTACTATATATATATTTTATATATTTTTTACTTATTAGTTATCTTAGATTATAAGTCTTACTTTAAACTTTACTAACTATCTGTATTTATTAAGTTTATATATATAAATCTAGTAGTAGCTAAGTACTTAATAACTATAAGCCTCCTATCTTACTACTTTATACTAGGATTATAATATTTTATATCCCTTTAGGTGAGATTTCTCAGCTTTTAGGAATTTATTTATAAATAGATATAGTTTTATAAGCCTATTATATAGTACTAACTAATTATAAGATATAGATAGAGGAGGTAACTTAAACTAGAGATAACCTAATAGAGTAGCTATTTTATCTAATTTACTTAGGTTACTATATACTATAGTATTTCTATAATGCTCTATACTTTCTAGCCTTTATTTTTTAACTATAGTAGATATTTACTATTATAGGTTTATTTTATTTATAGCTGCTTTAAGGGTATAACCTACTCTTATTAAAGTTTTAGAGATATTCTACTCTATATATATACTTAGTGGGTAATTAGTCTAGGTGTTCTAGACTATAAAGCTATCTTCTAATTATATAGTCTTATACTTTTAGTATAGCTATATATAGCCTGCTAGAAAGGCAGCTTTAAATAAGGTTTATAGTATATAGTAGTGCTAGAGTAATAATAATTTATATTATTTATTTTTATTTATATATCTTAAAGAGTGGTTATGCTTTTCCCTATACCCCCTTATACTTATAAGTATACTTTATAGAGCTATAAAAAACACTATTAGTGGGGTTTCTAGAGGGGTTATTAGTTTAAAATAAGTATTTATATAGATAGGAGTGTTATTTATTTCTAGTATAGTAATAGTAGCTAGAGCTACTAGGCTTTATAGTAGTAATAATACAGCTATATCTATATTCTTTAGTACTATAGCTTCTAGATCTTCTATATACTTATTAATATAGTTATTATACTTAACTATCTTATCTATCTCCTTATTAGTATCTTATAGAGCAGCTTATTTATAGCTCTTACTAATTAGCTAGTTAATCTACTCTTATATTATAGTAAGGTCTATATATTAAAACTCTTTAGCAAGCCCCTTTAAATTACTATTAAAAAACTTCTTTTTATTAAATATTATATTATATATAGTAAATACCTCTATATATAGTAGGTTCTATATATAAAAGGAGTTACTAGATATATAGCTTATTAGAAAGCTAATAAATATATATAGTATAAGCCTCTTATAGTATTATTGCTTAAGTTAAGCTTTCTTTATTATAGTAAATACTTTATAGCTATAAATATATAGGTATAAGAGATTAGAGTATATATAATTAGTAGACTTACTTACTTAGAAGTACTTATAAAATAGCTTATAGAGTGTTTGCTAGCCTCTTACTACTATAGATATATAGTTATATAGATAGATAGATAACTTTATTATTTTAGGCTATAGTATATCTAGTAGTTTTATGCTTATTACTATAGCTTTTATATACTCCTTAATTATAGTACTAACTTATTCTGCTCTATTATTCTAGGTTTAAGTATTAGTAGTAGAGAGCTTAAAGTAAATACCTTATACTTTAATAGTAGTAATAATATATAGGTGCTTTATAAGCTCAAGGTCTATTTTAATTACCTTTATATATACTCTATACTATATTAAGAGTATTATTAAGTAGTCTTTAATTACTATAAGAAGCTTATCTATATCTTATTATATAAAGTAGAAGTCTTAGATATATATTATAGATTAATCTGTTATAAGAAGCGCTAAGTGATATTCTTTATAGTCTTTATTATAGTTATAAAAGTCTAGGATAATATATTTATTTAGCTTTATATACTTAATAGACTCTTATAGTGCTTATTATACTTAGTAGCAGACCTTATCTATATTATAGGTGTTATAGTTAATTATTATAATAGGCTTACCTCTTTAGATAAGGTAGACTTCTCTAGTACTATTCAAGAAGTGTTAAATAGCTTCTAGGCCTAGGTATCTAAGGTGCTAGTGCTATATTATAGTATTATTATAGATAGGTTATTGTTTTATTATTATATTATATATATATATATAATATCTAGCTAGAGGTTACTAAGTATTTATAAGGAATATAGTGCCTATCTTATCTCTTTTACTCTATAGTAGGATACTCTCTAAGGTCTCTCTATACTTAAGGACCTGCTAGTAATACCTCTTATCTAATATATAGAGGTAGGTATAATCTGATCTTTAAAGATAGTTATTTTATAGACTTATATTTTACTAAATACTATATTAGTATAGCCTTCTAAGTAATATAAAGTTACTTATAAACCTATAATAGAGTGCTATATTATATAGTTATAGATATATTATGCTTTTAATATACTTCTTTATTTTAATATTAACTATACTGTATCTCTTAATAGGAACCTAGTATATGCCTGCTTATAGAAAGTTACTAGAAGCTGCTTTAGTAAGTATAGTAATCTATAAAGTATTATTAAATATATATATTATTACTCTGGAGTTTAGGATAGCAGAGTTACAGAGTTAGTAGTTATTTAGCTATATATAAAACATAGACTTAAGGGTCTCTCTATAGTAGCTATATAGTTATTTATTCTCTATATACTATCTACTACTTAGTTTAAGCTTATAAATATACTTTATAAGCTCCTTATTATTATTAATATGCTCTTCTACTAAGTAGTAGAGAGATTTACTTCTCTAAAAGTGCTTTAGGTATAGTTCTTTAAATATAATTTAGTACTTAGCTAAGAAGTAGTAGCTATAGTAGGCTAAATAGAGGCTCTTTTTATTAGTTATTTATATAGTTATAGATACCCTTTTATAGCCTTTAGGTGCTATAAGTTACTCTCTTCTATATACTTAGTATATAGTAGGTCTTTGCTTTTTAAGTACTTCTAAGTTATTCTTAGATATAGTATTCTTATTATCTCTTAGTATAGTAGAGCTAAATACTTTTTAGCTTATTTTAGTATATAGATTAGCTATTTTAAATATATTAAGGGTAACTTAGGTGTTTTTTAGTATATCTTTTATAGTAAGGGAGCTAGTATTTATATATAGTTATACTATTATTTAGTATATATAGATCTAGATATCTAAACTGCTATTACTAAGAGCTATTATAAAGTCTATAAATTACTAGTTAGGCTTTTTTACTTATATAAGGCTGCTAGTCTATGCTTTAGTAATAGCTTTTTCCTACTTTATAAGCTATTCCTCTATATTATACTTTATAAATAGCTTTTTATATATTAAAAGGTCTAGGATTATAGTATAACTACTTCTAGCTATAGCTTTATACTTATAAATATTAATACTAATACTCTTATAGAGTATATATATCTAGTAGTTAATGCTTTTATCTATAGTATAGTATAGGTATAAAAGATCTAGGTGGATATTATTATAGATCTAGTCTTAGAGTATATATTATTATTTTTTATATACTTTATAGTGCTTATCTCTAAATATATAATCTGCTTAATATATCTAGTATAGCTTATAATTTACCTTAGATAGGTTTATAATTATATTAGTATATGTAGTAGTTATATTATTACTTAGTAGTATAACTACTATGCTATTTACTATACTATTTATAGAGTAGTTAGAGATATCTAGAATAGTTAGCTCTATAACCTTACCTCTAAAGTAGCTTTAGAGTATACTATCTATATTTAAAATAGCTATATATAGGTTAATACTATTCTATAGCTTAAGGCTAGATATCTTTATATATAGGAGGTTAATCTAGAGGATCTAGCTACTATATCTATATAGCTAAAAGGTAGTTATAGTAGTTATTATTTTATAATTAAGGTTCTAGAGTGGTATTTATAGCAGTATAGTATATATTAAACTATTAATTATTAAATTAGGCATAATTATATATATATTTATAATTCTGTAGTGTATGTGTAAAATCTATATATTTATCCTTATTTAGGCGTGTTCTAACCCCTTTTTCCTGTGTGTACCCTGGTTGCAGTTAGCGTGCCCGGGCCGCTTTAGGCCCGTGTATAGAGCCGGACTAATGTCGCGCCTGACTTGCACTGTGCGTTCCGGACCCTATAATCTGACATTATTAAAGCTGTTAGAAAAGGGATAGAGTTATAATATATACCTAGGCTCTAGAGTAGATAGACTATCTTATGCTATAGAATAGTATAGCCTCCTAATCCTCTTACTATCTATCTAAGAAATACTAAAAAAGAATTAATATAGTAAGTAAGAATAGACCTATTTAAGCAATTAGTATTAAGGCAGAAGGATAGTATATTAATATTTCTAATATAGATATATAACTTATTCTATAACTATCTTATTAAGTACTAACTAGTGTTAGTTTACTAGTTTATAATAGTATCTAGTCTTACTCTAAAAGCAGCCTTTATATTTTTAATTAGACTAAGTTTTAGAGACTATAACTCTTATTAAGAGGCTCTTTACTTATAGCTACTAGCGTTAGTTATTACTTAATAGAATAGGCTTTAAACTAGAGCAGATAAGAATAGAGATAGCTATAAATACTTATTTAAATACTTACTAAGAGAGTAAATCTATAGAGTTTTATTTAAAATATTAATTATATCTAAAGTATTATATATAATATATTAGTCCCTAGGCTATAATAGAGTAGCTATAAGTATAGATTATATATTATAGTTTATAGAAAGCTAAAGTATTTTAAAAGATTAAAGATTCTAGAATCACGAATAAATATTATTCTTTATTTTAGTTAGTAAACTAAATATTTAAGTACTATCTTTAATAAATAAAAATAGGATTATAAAGTATTTACTTAATTAAGCTATTTACTCTAGAATTACTTAATTTGATTCTTTTAAGCTAAAGACTAGTACTATCTCTATTAAGGCTTTTATATTTAATAAAGAATAGTTATTAAAGATCTTCTAGAGTACTTCTCTAACTATAGAAGCAGCAGAACGTATAATAGCTAACTATAGCTAGTTTATTATAATCTAAAAAGACTACTTTATCTAATGTTATTATTAGCTCTATTACTATAGAAGAATTAAATATTAGGTTTAAGCTAAGAGGAGCTATAAAACTAATAAAAATAACTATTATTTAAATACTTTTTAGAGAGATAATATTCTATATAGTATTAATAAATACTTCTTCTATTCTATATTTAGTAAATATAAAAGAGTAGATAGTTAACCTAATAATGAAAGAAACTATTTATAATAAAGAGACTTTATTATCTCTATAATCTATAACTTAAGCTATGTTTAGCTACTATTAAATAAAGAGACTACTTTAGTCTAAAGTAACGTTATAGAGACTAAGCTATACTAACCTTACTATTATTCTAGTTATTTAGTAGGGAGATAAAGTTAATTTAATAATTAACTAGAAGTCTTATATAGAGTAATATATAAGCTTTATTAAAGTTAAATAAGTTACAGAATTTCCTTAGAGATTAGCTTAATAAATAATAATATAGGTCTTTCTTTAGTTTAGAGTTTAGCGCCTTTTTAATATTTAATATATCTATAGCTTATATTAATAACTTTATAATACTCTCTTAGTACTTACTCTATTTTCTTACTAAGCATAAATAAACTATAAAGAATAATATTAGATTTATGCTAGTTTATAGATTCTATAGAACTTAGAACTCTCTTTATATATATATATATATATTAAAAGCCTATAAGTTAGTATATAATATTATCTACAAACTAAGTAACTATATTAGCAATAGCATTAAACTATATATATATATACTCTATAATAGGTTATATAACCTTATATATATCTATCTATTATAGTATATATCCTGCTACTTTATAGATTATAGTATTAATATAATACTAATAGTCTTTTCTTTAAGACTAGATATACTATAACCTACTAAAATATACTTATAAATTACTAATATCTATTATAGACCTAAATTAGGCTCTAAAACGTAAAGTAATATAGAATTATATACTAACCTTATTCTATATTTAGTATAGCTAAATCCTCTTCTTCTAGAGAACTAGAGCTAGCCTAGTATATCTAGTACTATTAATCTAACTCTTTATCCTTCTTATAATAAGTTACCTATCTCTCTATTTAGACTATTACTTTACTATTATTAATAAAGTATTTAAGGATCTAACTTAGACTACTTATTATAAAAGTATCTATAGAGTTATTATTACTATTAATCTATTATATTCTATAGATCTCTCTTCTTTTATAAAACTATTAAAGTACTATAATATTAATTATTAGTACCTCTCTTTTATAGTATTAAGCTTAATAAGATATTTATATAGTAAGTATAAATTAATATATAATATAAGGCTTTCTAAAGTAGTTAGTAACTTTCTAAAGTATTATAATAGTATAGATAAGGTTTATGCTAGTAACTATACTATAGACTTTAGAAGCTGGGATACCTTAGGTAACTCTCTTATACTTTATTAAACTAAAGTAGATAATTTTATCCTTAACTATAAATATATTATTATCTATTATCTTATTAATAAGTATAATAATAAATCTAATCTATAATAATAGGTCTATATTATTAATAAAATAGCTATTATAAAAGTAAATAGCTTACTATATATTAAGTTAATAAATATAAATATAAAGCTAAAGTTAAGTTTCTCCTTTTACTAGTTAAGGTACTAGTTAAGTACTTCTTTATGCTTAGTAGTTAGCCCTTAATACTATAGAGAGGTTAAAGTATACCTCTACTTAGTAAATAAATATAATATATATACTTCTTACTTATTACTAAATATATTATTATACTTATTTAGTTAGAGTTACTATTAAGTTAATAAGCTTAATCTTATTTCCTTAGCCTTTTTATCATAAAGTAAAACTACTATCTATATTTACTATAATAATACTATTATTAAATATTAATAAGTTATTAAGGTTAGGTTATTATTTATTCTTTATAGTAAAACTATCCTTTAATAGTTTATTATACTCTTATTAAGAGAAACTTAGTATTAAGAATTTAATTATATTATTAATTTATATATTAATAATACCAAAGTCTTTAGTAATAGTAAATAGGATTAATAAGTATAGAGTAAATAAGAATTAATCTATCTTAGGCTTTTCTCTATAATACTTACTATATATAGCTTATTAATACGTTCTAGCTTCTATAATACTATATAGAGGTTTAATAATCTTTATAATCTAATCCTTAGGGTATTTACTTTATATTTTACTCAAAAGGTTTACTAATATTATTTCTTTAAGCTCTATTTAGGACTAGATATATATTTATATAATATCCCTAAGCTATATAATAAATCTCTGTATTATATAAAATAGTACTAAAGCAAGAAGTAATTATTAACTTACCTTTTAAATTATTAATAATTATATAAGAATTAAGGTCTTATTATCATTATTATTATAACCCTAAATAGTAAGTTATGACTTTTTATATAGTTTGTTAGTCCCTTTTGTTTTAACTTTATAAACTATATAGAATTTAAGGATTTAGGTTTTACTATATATAATAGTATTATCTAGAATAATTTCAAAAGTACTATATTTCTAAAGCATAATTATCTTATCTATTATAGAGATAGGGAAAGATTCTCTTATTATTATAATAATACTCTCTTTACATGGATAGATAGTAAGGTTATAATCTAAATACCTTTTTACTATTAAGAAGGTTATAGTATTACTAATTTTATAGCTAAGAGCTTTTACTATATTAGAAAAAAAAATAGTATTAATTATAGCATTCTCTTCTCTACTTTAGTCTATAAAGTAATTACTTCTATATATTAAACCTATACTTAGTATTAATAGCTTCTATATAGTTCTTTAGAGATCTCTCTCTTTTATATAGAGATAGAATTATAGGTAATATTAGTCTTAGTATTAATATAGCTTTAGCCTTATTTAGTCCTTCTATTTTTATAGTATTCTAGTCTAGAGAGTTTATTAATATATTATTATTATCTCTATTGATATTATTAATATTATTAATATTATACTATAGATAGATAACTATTTATTAAAAGGTCTAAGGTCTGTATAGGAGATTAAGTATATAGATCTTACTATTAATAATAAGGAGTCTATATATTTCTTACTAACTCTTTTTTTTATAGTAGATATATACTAGTAATAATAATAGTAGCTATAAAGTTCTATATATATCTAGCCTATTATAAGTAGTAAGGGCCTCTAAAACCTAATATAAAGCTTAGACTTTCTAAAGGTCTTCTATTACTCTTTATATAATAGCTACCTATTTCTAGATTTATAGAGATAGAGAAGATTTATTAATAAGGTAGGGGTATACTCTAGAGATAAGTAATATTAATATTACGCCTTTAGCTCTATAGTATTATTAATAGCTTTTAAAGCTATTTAGAGAACTTTTTATAATCTATATTAAAAAGGTTTTATTAAATTATATTAAAAAGTCTCTAAAGAATTATATAATAGTTCTTAACTTTATCTATAAAGTTATAAGCCTTAATAGAGACCTTAGTAGTAGTTATTAATGTTAAATAGAGTATATTATACTATTTTAATAAGCTAAAGTTAGTATTAGCATTAATAATAGCTATACTTAGAGGTCTAAGATATATATAGATCTAGTACTATTTAAATATATTAAGTATTATACTTATTAATAGATTTCATAGTAATATTAACTATACAGAGTACTAGTCTTAAGTTAAGGTAGATAATATTAATAACTATAATATAGTTAAAGTTATTATTAATCTTAAAAGTAAATTTAAAGTAATTCAAAGCTTCTATATTATATTAGTAATATTTATAAAAGTTTATAAAATATTTAAGTATATATATCTTAACTTAGTAGCCTAATTACTATAAAACTCTATAAAGTTAGTAAACTAATAAATATCTAAAATATTAATATAAAATATTAATAGAGTTAGTATAACTTAGTCTCTATAAAGTTATTCTAAGCTAAGGCTTTTTCTATATCTAATAATAGCTATAGATAACTCTATTTATAAATAATAAAAATAATTAGGTTTCCTTATTATAAATAGTTTCTTACATTATTAAATAAAATACATAATTTAATTATATCTATAAGATATAACATAAATAGAGTATTTATTAATATAATATAGAATATTATTGTTCTAAAAGGTATAGAGATAATTATTATTTTTATTAATTTAATTACCCCTCTTAGTCCAAACTTAATACTTACTCCTTCTATAGTAGCTAGGTTAATTATAATACTAAGTAGTTTAGTCTTTTAAAGTATTATAAACTAGTTATAGCTAGCTATTAAAAGTTCTATAGCTTCTATATCTAGGATAATACTCTAGAAAGTTTCTAAAGAATATCTTTTATTAAGTATAAAGATAGTAATAAAGATATTATTAATTCTTTATTTAAAAGAGTTATAGTAAGTAACTCTATAGTAAGTAGCTTAGTTAAGTAGATTTTAAGTAATAGTAGTCTTATTTATAGAGTAAGCTAATTAGGTATTTAGGTTTATAAATTAGGTAAAGAATAAAGTTTACTAGTTCTTATTAAATTATTAATTTTCTAGACTATCTTAGCCTTCTCTAAAGAACTAAAGATATATTTTTATCTCTTTATCCTCTTTATGATTTATTTTTAAATTATTATAAGCCTTATTTTCTATCTCTTTATACTAAGTAAGGAATTAATGATAACCTATATTTAAAGTATCTTAAATCTATAAATTACTTTAGAAATAGGATTATACTTTATCCCTCTCTTTCTATATATAGTTTATTAAATAGTAGCCTATTCTTTTATAAATATAGTATCTCTATTTTTAAGAATCTTATTATTATTTTAAATTATCTTATTTAAAGTTTTAGTATAGACTAGAGTAGCTAAATTAATTATTCTAGCCTTAGCTACTATACTTATAATCTATTTAGTATTACTTAGTATAGTATTATAGTTATAGAGGTAATAAGCTACTTATAAATATGACTATATTATTAATTATAACTTTAAGTTAGTTATAGAGATTCTTAAACTTTATTATAGAGTTTATTATAGCTTATTTATACTTCTTAACTTCTTAGTAATCTTAAAGAAGTTAGTTATATAGAATCTTATTACTTTTATAAGGAGTGCTGAATATAGGTTATATCTTTAGAAAAGTATTAATCAGTAAGTCTAAGGCCTTAAGCTTTATTATAAATAGATTATTATTTATAATTAATATAAGGGTAGTAGTATTCTATTTAGTAGGGTATATTTATTTAAGTTCCTCTATTTTAAAATATTTACTAAGCTTAGTAATAATCTAGTTAGGGTTAAGATAAGGCTAAATTTCATAAATTATTTTCTAATAATAACATAATATTCTACCTTTAAGTATAATTAGAAACATAAATAGTATTTACTTTTTTATAAAGCCTGCTCTCTTATATATATCCTGGAAAATATGGAGTTTTAGCTTTAGAATTTCTATATCTTTATTACTATACTCTATCTTATTAATATATAACTTAGTTAGCTCTATAAATTAGTATATAAGTAAGTAGGTATTATTATTAAGTCTAATTTAGGCATTTATAAAATTTAGAGTAGGGTTAGTATTTAGGGTTAAATTAAGGTTAACTAGCTATAGAGTTTTATTATTTATAAATATATTCCTTTTATTATTAGTCTATAAAAGTATAGACCTTACTCTCCTCTTATTATTACTATCTATAATATCTCTATTAAAGTCTTTATTTTTCTATAGCTTTATAAATATAGTATTTTTGCTTACTTACTCTTAACCTTCCTTATTTATCTAAAAATAGAAGTTATTCTCTATAATAATTATATAGAGCTAATCTATAACTTAAGGAGAATAATAGATAGTATATATACTACCTATTATAAAATAGTTATAGAGTTATTATATAATACTTATAGTAGCTTAGTTCTATAATTTAAGTAGTAGATTAATAAAGTTATATATAAACTCTTACTATAAAGCTATATCTATAAAGCTATTAGCTTTATAGATCTTAAGGCAAAAGACGATTTTAGTATTTATCTCTTTTTATATAGTTTTATTACTAAATTTAAATTTTCAACCCTAGTTATAGTTATTTATAAGTAGCTTTATATTAGTAGGGATTAGATATTTTATAATAAGCTAATAGTATAGAGTTACTATAAGAAATAGTTCTAACTATAGTACTAATCAGCTAGGTATAGAGAGATTTACTACAGTAGTTAATAATAGTATAAAAACAAGATTAAATAAAAACTATAGTAAGGGTTTTAAGTTAATAATATAACTCTAGTTAAAGCTTCTACTAGAGTATAAATCTTCTTTATTTATAGTTAAATAAGCTACTTCTCTAGTTACTTACTAGGTTCTTATTAAAGTAAAAGGTAATATTTCTAGTTATTATAATAACCTTTATAGATCTATAAAGTAGTATTACTATCTCTTAGTACTATCTTCTTTTATTATTTTCTTTGGAATACTAGGTTTAGTAATAGTTATAAGAATATTATAGGTTATATAGTAATAACTATAGTTACTTATTATAGTATTATTATACTTACTATAGGTAATAATCCTTAAGCTATACTCCTATCTATAAATTAATAGGTAAAGTACTTTATTATTTAAGGTATAAAGGGATAGATACCCTTACTTTATATCTCTTAATTAGGGTAATCCTAGGTTTAGGCAAGCATTAGTAATATAGATAGTTATACTATAAGTTATAGTGGTGTTTATATATCATTTTATATCTCTACTAGAAGGTTATTTACTATATACTAAATAATGCATTATTTTAGTATAAAGTTACTAGCAGTATTAAATAGGTCCCTGATTTCGGTATAAGTTATAGTTCTAGGTTAAAATAATCCCTTATTAATAGTTATAAGGTTAATAATAGTGCTTGTTTTATAATAAATAATTTAAGCATTCTAAGTAAGTATCTTATAATAATATAGTATATATAAGTATAGATATTATAGGTTTTTAATAGTTTTAAAGAATAGTCATATAGATATAGAGAGGGTAGATCTTAAGGTTTAATATAGTAATCTTATTAAGATAAATAATTCTAGAGCAGGACTCTTATTATATTAGCTTATTATAATATTTCTAGATTCCGTATTTATCTATTATCTTTTGTTCTTATTATTTAAGGAGTATTAGTAGGTAATAAGTTATATTAATAGAGTTATTATTATATAATAGATATAAGGATATATTAAGGCCTTTAAGGTAGGTATACTATAAGCAAACCTACTTTTCTTACCTTAATAACCTGAGTAGTATGAAAGTAAGTTTCTTATAAAGTAGTTACTTTACCTCTTTAAATAAGACCTTGCTAATCTATAGAAGCTAAGTAGTATAATATATAAGGTTAACTACTAATTAGTATTAGATTCACGCTAGAGTATAAGTTATATAGGACTTAGGGCTCTCTTTATATATATATATATATTAATAGCCTAGAAGTTAATATATAATAGTATTTAGACATAAAGTAACTATATTAGTAATAGTATTAAACTATATATATATATATACCCTGTGATAGGTTATATAACCTTATATATATCTATTAACTATAGTATATATCCTACTGCTTTATAGGTTATAGTGTTAGCATAATACTATTACTTATACTACTAATACTATCTCTATTACTGCTTTATCTACTAGTCTCCTTATTTAATTAGGCTAGCTAATACCTTTATAGCTATACTATTATTAATAATACTCTCTCTATTAGTTAGTATAAGCTATACTTACTAATCTCTAAAGAGCTACCTCTATCTTAGTATTATAGAGAGTCTATTTAAAGAAGAGCTACTCTATAGAGTACTTAAGAACCTATCTAATCTCTATTACTAAGTCTACTTACTTATTTATAATAAGTTAGTATATCTATAAGTTTTTTATAGAGGTATTAATAAGAGCTCTCTTAAGAGCTATATTAATAATATACTCTTAGTATTATCTAGGCTAGTTAATAAAATAGAGAGTTTTATTAATTATATTAATACTAAACTTTATTATAATCTTTTATATATCATTAATAATAATAGATATATCTTATATATAGCTAGTATATTAATATACTAGGTTTAATACTAATATCTTAGAGAACCTATTATAAATTATAGAATAAGAATAAGGAAGCGGGATAGATATAAAGCCCTATTTATAGTAGTAGAGCTTTTTATACTTCTAGCTATAAGAACCTCTTAGGAAGTTAAGGAGTTATCTCTTATATATATAGTATCTTACTAGAGAGTTAACTTTTTAGGTAAGGAGTTATTAGATATCTTACATAGTAGTATTTATAGCACCCTACTAAAAGGTTTACGTTTTAGGCTTTTTTCCAGGCTATAAGAGCCTTAGTAGCCTACTTAGCCCTAATATAATTAGCTCTATTATATATAGCATAGCGTTATCTATACTATTACTATTCTACTAGTCTATTTAGCTAGAGTATATATCTAACTTTATATAAGGGTTTGCTTACTAATAGGAATATATAGAGTTTCTATATTATTATTATTAACTAGTAGAGAGTATAGGTTAAAGTACCTCTATAGTATTTCCTAAATTATATCCATAAACCCTTAAGTAGATAAACAGACTAAGTTATAATACTATAATTAAGAACTAAAAACCTAAATACTTTATAATAACCTAGAGATAATATTAAAGGATAATACTAAAGAAGGAATCATAAAATAGATATTAATATGGTTATAAAGTTATTAATTAGTATATTAAAAAACCTTAAATATACTAGATATAAGTACTTTAGAGTTAATTAGGAAATTTAGCTAGTTGTACTATATTATACTAAAACTAAAGGAGTATATTAACTTAACCCCTTAGTATATATAGTATTATACTAAGTATATATAAAAGTAGCAATAACTATAGTATAATAGAGCAACACCTACTTTAGCTACTTTTAGGTATAAATAATATAAGGATCTATATATAGAGATTTCTAGAAGTTTTAATAATAAATAAAGATATCTAGCTTTTATCTTTATAACTACTATAATTCTTTCTCTATTTCTATTTTAGGCTTAGGTACTTAGTATAGATAGCTTAATTTAAATACTTATTATTCAGATAAGGCTCTCTATCTCTAGGTACTTTAAGATCTTATTATTATACTTAAATATCTTAATTATAATACTTAGCTTTATTTTAAGTAAGTTAATAAATTAAGTAGATACTTTTACTAAGGTTTTAGTTAAGTAGTCTCTAAGGTAGTAATCCTAGGTATAACTTAATAGTCTATCTATAAAGAATAGAAGGAATATAGAGCCTCTATATCTTTATTATAATAAATAGAAATCTAGAGCTATTTATCTCTCTAGTATTAAGGTTATAATAAGCTCTCTTAGTATTTAGTATACTTATTAAATTATCTTTCTTAAGCTATATATATTATATTTTACTATTATTAAGGGTATTTTACTCTTTACTCTTACTCTATATATTATAGCCTCTAGATAGTATATTATAGCTTCTTTTATATAGCTAAGTTAGGAATACTAATTACTATAACTACTCTTTCTAAACTTTCTTTTTATTAAGATGGTATAGATATTATATTATAGAGGGATTAATATAGTATTATTATAAAAGACTACTTAAGGTCTCTTTAGTATATACTTAAGAATATATTAAGAGTAGTATATACTCTTTAGTCTACCTCCTATAGATATATACTCTCTATAGAATCTATTAATCCTCTCTAATAGAGCAAAGAATAGCTTGGGGGTAGTAGCTCTAGTTAGGTCTATTAGGTTAAAGACTTAAGTCCCAGGGAACGCGTGCTCGGCTCTGCCCAATTAGGTAGCAAGAAGGGCACAGTGGTTTTTAAGCCATAGAGTGATAGTGAAAAAGTGACCTCGTTGAGAAAGAGCTGGGTAAAAGTGGAGGGCGGTTTCATTTTTGAGAGTAAGTCATATAAATGCACGTTTTTTATAAAGGAGATCAAACCTGTGAAGAAATGAAAGAAGGTTATGTACAGAGAAGAATTTCCTCTTTTTTTCCCTCCTTTTTTTTCCTTTGTAGGGGGCCTTCAACAACAGGGAACCAGTGACGAGATAGCAGGCCATATTTACCCCAACACTCACAAGAAAATGACGAAATAACCGAGATTGACCCGTGCCCCCTTGTAGTTACTAGTTGCTGCCCACCCAGATTGTGTACATAGCAACCGTCCTGCCGCTCAACAACCACTCTCTCGGTTGAAATATGCCAGAAGCAAACGTCGCCAAAAGTCCAGCTAACCATGGCGAAAAACGACTCTCGCTCGGTCTCGTCTGGATCTACAATATCAACTTCTATCTGCTCGAGCGACCGATCGTCCAATTCCTCAGCCCAAGACTGGCCCCTCGACAAAGATGATACGCTACTACCAAGCCCTACCGATGTTCATCGTACTTTCTGTGACGGAAAGGCGACGTGGGAAGCGTTCTTAGACCAGGCGAACAGAATACCCCCAAGTCTCTGGCCAGCAGATGCGCTGGATCCATGTATCATTCTGGCTGATGTCCCGAGTGTGCCGGAACAGCTGCCTCGCCGCGATTGGCTGTACGGTAGGCCATGCTGGGAACTCCCTCTCGACGTTGGAGGTACAGCGTGCGAAGATGATAGTCCTCACAGCAATGCAGCTCGTGTCCATGGTCGCCGAGTTTTGTTTCGATTACAGATCAAGGATCCAATCCGCTGCGATGTGTGCCCAGATGCAGCATCATGCGCCCTGGGTGTTGGTTCGGAGACCACTGGCAGCCTTGCTATACTGGTCATGTGTTGGTCATACATCCTTTCGGTTCGACTCCTTGAGATGCAAGGTCGGCAGGTACAATATAGCATGGATCGTTTGTGGCCCGACACGCCTCAGCGCCAAAACGGGCATGTTGTCGATCTCGATCTCGAAGGCGCGTCACCCTCGCTCATTAGGTGGCTTTGCGCGATCCTCAGTCCCAAGATGGGTTGGCGGGCCAAGGATCAAGGACGACTACCGCCATGGGCAACTTCTTTCACGGCAGACGTCCAACTTGGCATCAAGGCTTCAACCCCAGCTGTAGAAATCCGTTTGCCCCCCAACTATTCTGAGGCTACGGAACTTCTCATCGAACTATGTCGGTTGTTCAATCTTGGAGCCGATGCGACCGGAGCCTCTCGCTTTGAACCGATGCAGCCCTATAAGGCGTCGTTCCTAGCCGCACTGGTGCTCCCTTTTTATAACTTCACGAAGCTTCAACCCCGGCTACCTCCTCCACATCTCACCAGGCCACAGAGAAATAGCACATTCAACAGTTCCCATGAGCAGAGCATTCGGAGGTACCTCGATGATATCCGATATTTCATGACTCTCAGCATCCATCCTCCCTCGATTGGAACCATTCTATGGAGCATCTTTTGGCAGCCAGATGTGGATTGCAATCTGGTTAGCCCGTGGCTCGCATCCTTCTTAGATACGCTGGAGCCAATCATCGAGCAGAAACAAGTGGAGGTTATAGTAAAGGTCTTTCTTTCCCGCCGGCCTCGAATTGCCATATGGTGGCTGGCTCTCTTCCTGCTTGGCGACCTGGCTATCGTTGACTGGATTCAACGGTACGCAGTGAAAATGGAAGAGAAATATGGATCCGGCTCGCTATCGCCACCAGATCCGATGGTGTCTGCCTGGACCGGATCCAAACAGTCGTTCTTGGATCTCGACAAGGATTCTCTTTATATGGAACCATCCGAACCGGTGTCTAGAGCAGACATCCTTCGTTGCCGTTTCGACCTTAAGCTTCAGGATTCGGCTGGCTCAAATCTATCGTGGCGACCCTTTGGATACATACAGAAGGGGCGGGTTGAACTCGAACTTTGGCCGCAACTCGAAACCAAGTATACTCGCAAGTATCATTCATTCACCTGGTATCTTAACAAGAAGCAACCAATCTCCGATAAGGGGTTTCGAGCATGTACCGGGCAAAGTGTGAGTAACGTGCCAGATAACTTAGGAATACGCGCCTCCTCCGCCGAGTCTCCAGAGAGAAATCGCCAAGCCATTCATGTTCGGCCGTCAAAAGAGTCTACTCTCAGGATGATGTCTTTTCTGGTAAAAGACGCGGCAGGTAGTCGTGATTGGGCGAATGCTGATCTGCCGAGAAAGCATGAGCAACTCCGCTGGCTGCGCGACTGGGAAGGCGTCGACAGCATCGATGGAGCAGCGGTGGGGCTCGATGAGGAATCAGCCAAACCTCCATCATGGTTCCTTGAGGAATGGATTAAGGGAAAATATGACTAACAGTGGGAGTGGCGAACCGGGTGTACAGGTTTCTCAAGGAATTTGGATCACAGCTTGTGGTGTTGGGAAAGGAGGTCTGGAGGACTCAGGCTGATGCGGCTCGCGTTATGTGAGATCTCTGAATCATCGTTAGATTCTCGCCTGTTGATACATCCGCAGTGGACCACGAGATCCCGAGCCCATTTGTGTAACCATCTGCGTGCGTTCCGTCCTTTCTCAGGAGGCAAGAGGGAGGTGAACCAGTCCAACGACAGGTGTTGTTCAAGGAGACACGGTGGCATGAATCCGAGCGGGTCTTTGCCTGCGAAATTAAGAATGTTTTGACGCAACAGTGCCCTACTTCCACCACAACCCAAGGGTTGACTGCATTAATTGCCGGCAGTACGTCCCTTGTTGGCACGCCGGATTATATGGCAGCCGAACTCGGGCCTAATAAATACGCCGACGTCATCAACCACCAGGCAACAGATATGCGGGCGTTGGGTGTTACAGTTTTTGTCATCTCGACCAAGGGACAGCCGTTTCAGAATGTCCTACATCTCGACAACTATCAAACAAGAACCAATGCACCCTTTCGGCGTGGCATGTTGGAAGATCGTGGCATCAGCTCGGACGGTCAAAGTTTCATTTACAGCCTCCTGGAGCCCAACGTGAAACGACGACTCAACTCCAGCATGGCGATTGGTCATTCATGGTTCAGAAGCTTTGCAATCTCAACAGACGTAGATGTCTTCGAAACCGCCAGTGAGTAAGTTGGGAAAATCGAGAATACGCTTCGCAAGCTAGTGGGTTAGTTAACACATACAGCTCATCTCGGAGTTCGATAGACGAAGAAAGAACAACAGCATCACAGAAATTGAGCTCTACTGGCGGACAGTATCTTCAAACTGCTTCAGCTGCATAGACAGAGAGAATTTCTAAAGACAGCCGGCCAAACTGGTTTGTCGGGAATGACAAGTTTAACTTGCTGGGACGCAGCAGCAAGGACCAAGCTCAACCGGAGCTATTATCTATAGTGGACGACAATAGATATATTGTCGTGATGGATAGTGTGAAATTGGGCGTAATTATATATATATTAGTGATATTATTACATATATGTAATTTCTATATATTAGCTCTTATTTAGGCGCGTCCCAGCCCCTTTTCCTGCGCGCACCCTACTTGCAGTTAGCATACTTAAGCTGCTTTAAGCTTGTGCATAGAGCTTAGTTAAAAAACGTAAATAATATATTATTATATATTAATCTTACTCTTCCTTTAATATTACTAAATCCTCTTCTTCTAAGAGGCTAGAGCTACTTTAGCGCGCCTAGTGCTATTATTTTAACTTCTCATCCTTCTTATTCTATATTACTTATCTTTCTATTTAAATTATTACTTTATTATTATTAATAAAGCGTTTAAAGGTTTAATTTAAAATTATAAAAGCATTTATAGAATTATTCTTCTTATTAATTTATTATACGTTATATATCTCTCTCCTCTTATATAACTATTAAAGCGCTATAATATTAATTATTAATTATTTCTTCTTTATAGTTATAGAAATAAATATCTATATTAACTTATAGGTTAGTGTTAAATTCATAAAGGTTATGCAGACCCGCTTGCTTATTGTAAATCTATCTCTTCTAGATACTTAAGTATACACTAATTTAATATACCCCTTTAGTTTTAGGTAACTAGGCTAGAACTAGCTTATCCTAATTAATTAGTGAATTTTTCATACCTCTTATAGGATTTAAATATAGGTGTATATAGGTATTTAGTAACCTTTATAACAGAATATAGACTCTTACCCACTATACTAATCAGACTATTAATTATTAAATTTGCAAAAGTTATATAGACCTGCTTACTTATTATAAATCTATCTCTTTAAGATACTTAAGTATATACTAATTTAATAGTTAGATCCTAATCTCTATTAAGATCTATAGCCTATAGCTAGAATAACTATAATATAGTTAAGTAGATAGTTATATAACTACTTATATAACTCACTTTTATTAATATATATTAGAATAGGATAAGTGGAACTTAGTAGTGTAATTTCTAAGAGAGCTCTCTTAGTATATAGGTCTATTATAGAAGAACTATAGTTAAGGAGGGAGGAGGAGTATAGAAGAGAGGAGAACTTATTATTATTATTATTAATACCTTAATACTTAATTCTTAGGTTTTTCGGGAATTTCTCAGCAAATTTATGCTTATTTTTAGTAATCTCTTTTAATTAGATCTGTAAATTACTTTATATATCTTTTAAGCCTATTTTTATTATTCTAGCCTGTTTATAGGTAAAGTTATATTATCTGCTATCCTTTCTAGCTCTTATAGTTCTAGCCTTTATTAATAGTACCTAGAGGCAGATTCTTTTACTCTTTTTAATAGCCTTTAAAGGCTTCTCAGAGAGTAGAATGCCTTTATTATATCTATATATCCCTACTATTAATATATATATATATATAACTAATCTATATTAAATATAATAATATATCTGAAAAATCTATAAATAACAAAGAATAATAATATAATTAACAGCTAATATAGAAAGATAGAAGAAGATATTTATAGGCCTATCTCAGTTTATAAGGATAGTAATAGCTATATATTCTCTTAGAATTAAGGTAGGAATAATAAAGACCCTAATATACTCCCTTTTATATACTATTAGCAGGTTCTAGCAAATATACTTCCTTTCTCCCTCTCTTATATACTTTTAATACTACTATTATTTAACTAGTAAGTTATAGCTAGAGCAGCTAAGATAGCTATATTTAAGACTAATATAGTAATTAGCAGTCTTACTAAGCTAATAAGTATAGTAAGATTAACTAGATTAGTAAATAAATACTAATAAACCCCTTACTAGTATAGCCTTAAATACTAAGAGTAAAGAATACTAATATTTAAGATATTCTAATATAGTAAAGCTATAAAGTTTTCTAAGATAGGAGTATTATCAGGGAGACCCTTTTATATTAAGTAATAAGACTTAAAGTAGATCTATAAAAGCCTAGAATAATAAGCTTAAAGTTAAGAGACCTTTTTATATTTATTTAGTTTATATTATTTTTCCTTTTTTATTATTTAAAGGAGTTATAATTACCTACTTTATCTTTCTATTTAGAAGATATTATAATAATAAACTTACTTTACTACTTAGAAAGCTTTATTACTTTAACTATATAATAATAAACCTGATATTTATAGGCCTATAAGTATTATATCTTCTTTTTATTTAAATAATAACTTAGATACTAGATCCTCTTCTAATAAGGAAAAGCAGCTTAAGAAGAGGTTTATAGAAACTTTATTTAGTAAGATATAACTATAAGCTATAAAACAGGTAGCTTTTAAAAATAGTATAGATAGGTTTATAAATCTCTCTCTGGGAATAGAAGTAATATCTCCTAGTTCTTATTATTTACTTAAAGAGATATATACTAATTAAGATATTATAGTTCTAGCTAACCTTCTAATAAGATACCCTACTATAGCTATAATAA
This sequence comes from Colletotrichum neosansevieriae, assembly GCA_036785495.1. Lineage (NCBI taxonomy): Eukaryota > Fungi > Ascomycota > Sordariomycetes > Glomerellales > Glomerellaceae > Colletotrichum > Colletotrichum neosansevieriae. Next base: position 85,788 of record JAVHLV010000157.1, on the reverse strand, counting down.
CTTCCTACTTAACTAGTATATCTAAGTTTATTAGAATTAATATCTTAGACTTTATTATAGACTATAAGAGCCTTTCTAAGCTTTACTATAAGACTAATAAGGATATAAAGAATAAGGTCTATATATATAGCTCTAGTAACTATTAAGATATAGTATAATTCTATATTAATAAGGCTAAGACCTAGAAGGAAGCTAAGAAAAAACTTCTTTACTAATTTAGATTTATAGACCTAAAGTGTTAATAGAACCCTAATAAGGATCTTTAAAACCTAGTTATAGGTTCTTATATTAAAAATAATAACCCTTTATAGATTATAGTATTAATTACTACTATTTGCTAGCTTTAATAGAGAGCTATTCTATATAGAGATCTAGAACTTACAGATACTAAACTTATTTATATTACCTATTACTATTTTTCAGAGAGGGTAATAAAAGCTATAGCTTAAAGTCTTAACTACTAATCTATTAAAGTTATTTTAAAGTAGTGGATTATAGTTAAAAACGCTCTGATTAAATAGTCTACTATATAGCAGAAACTTTAGTAACTATTAGGCCTTATTAAGTCTAAACTAATAACTATACTTTAAGTTTCTATAAAGATAATTTTAATAAAATAGAGAGCTAAGACTAAAAAACCTTTTATAGTATAGACTATAAGCTTAATTATTAACTCTCTTATAGAGAACCTTAGGACTCTTAATATTAATAGAGCTAACTATAAGATAGATATTCTAAGCCTTATTAAGAGAGTTACTAGCTAAGAAGATAATACTTTTAACTTAAATACTATAGAAGCTACTAAACCTTATAAATAATAATCTTAGAATAATATATAGACTTAATATTAGTAATAGCAGTACTACTACCTATAAGCTAGTTATAGTAACTACTAAAGCAGCTACTAATAGTATTAAGACTTTAAAAGAGGCAGAGAAAGAGGAAGCTATAGAGGCTTTTAGCAAGAAGAACTATAGTAATATATATCTTTTTAGACTTTTAGATACTACTAGTTTTATAGAGCAGTAGCCTATATTATTATTAGCTATATTAAGTACCTTAAAGCTAGCTAGAGGGAAGTCTGCTACTATATAGCACCTTTCTACTTTATTAGCACCCTTAATTCTAATATCTAAGTTAAAGTAGGTATTATTAATAAATACTATATAGCTAGGAGAATAGATAGCTAGAAAATTTTAAGGTATATTCTTATTAATAAAGATAGCTTTATAAACTATATAGTAGCTGCTAGTAAAATAATAGAAAAGTAGTAGCTGAGACTAATAAAAGAGATTATATAAGTTATTAGTTATAATAGACTATACTCTAAGTAATCTATTAGCTTTATAGATTAAGGAAAGAATATAATATAGTTATATAACTTTATAGATATAATATTTTTTAGCTTTAAGCTTAGAAACTAGTATATTAATCTAGTTAAAGATATTACTACTATAAAATAGGTAAAGATAAGAAGCTATTACTTAGAACCTTATAACACTTATATTTAATAGGCCTCTTAAATAGTAAATCTATCTATAGTTTAAGATTCTCTAATTTAAATTACCTAGTAAGTTACTAAACTTTCTGATAATAAAGAAGATACTAATAATATTATATTATAGAATATCCTAGAAGAGCTAGTTAAATAATAGAAATAAAAAGAGCAAAATAAGTCTTAGATTTAATATAGTAATTTATAAACTAGCTACACACTTATACTAAAGCTATATAGTAAAAGAGTAAATAGAAAAGTAGCTATTTCTAAAATCTTCCTTTATTAGAACTAGCTAGACTAGAATAGAATAGTTTATAATACTACTAAAGTAATAAATTAATATATATAAGGATAGATATAAGTTAAAGGTATAAGAGGTCTTTATTTCTGCTAATATTATACTTCTAGATTAATTTAATAAAATAGAAGCTAGTAATAAAAAGCTATAAGAGCAGATAGACTAATAGAATAATAATAAGAACTATTCTAAAGGCTAAGTAACTTTAGCTGCTATTTTTATAATCTTATCTAAGAATTTACAGACTAAGTAAATATAGTTTAACTACTATATAATTAATCCTATCTTTAACACAGATACTATAACTAAGAAATAGAATTCTATACTTCTTCTACTACTAAGGTATATTACTATTCTAGACTTTATTATAACCTACTAAATAGATAATAATTACCCTTTATAGCTCTATAAATATGCTAATTAAGGAAATTATTAATAGTAGCTTAGTAATTAATCTTATTAGTAAAGGATATATTAGATACCTAGGCTTATAGAGTAATATAGTTAAGACTAATATAGGAATCTGTGAAATTATTAATAAGGAGCAGAGAACCTATTTTGCAAATATAATTATAAATAATATCTATATTAGAGGTAATATAATCTAAGATATTAGCTTCTTTATTTTTCTAGAAAACACCTATAATAAGAACTTAGTGCTAGAAGCTTCTTTTATCTTAAAGACTAGAATAATCTTAGATTAGATATAGAACTAGATTATTAGAGTTCTTTAGTCTGGGAATATTAAGATTAATATCCTATTATTATTCTATATAGGAGACTTAACTGCTTACTTCCTAGAAATTATTACTAAGATAAACTGCTTTATCTCTTTATAATATTAATATACTCTTATATCTCTTATAGAGAAGGGGAAATAGAGGCTACTACTAATAGATCTAATATAGTAATAGGCTTAGAATTTATAGAAGATAATTAGTAAGTTAATAAAGTTAAAAATAAGAAAGAGTTAGATATAATACTAAATAATATAAAGGTATATTAGAATATTAAAGTAATTTAATAAGCATTTAAAAGCTTATATAACCTGCTAGAGGAAGTTATTACTATTTTTAAAGAATTTAGATTAATTTTTAATAAAATCCTAGAAACTATAATCTAAGAAGAAGTTACCTCTAAGCTTAATAATATCTGCAAAGTAATTATAAGTACTAGATATACTAAAGGATATAATAGTTATAGTATTAACTATTAGTATTATATTTATAGACCTAAGAAGAAAGTAGTAAAAAAGAGAGTATCTAGGAGGAAGTATAAATTAGCATATTAGAAAGGAATTAAAGTTATTATAGCTATAGATATTATTTTTTCTTATTATTACTATATATCTATATAAATAATACCTATATTACTAATAGAAGATATTAATATATTATATAAGATAAAAGATAAAAAGATTTAACCTATTAATAATACTATATTAGATAGTTTAATTCTAGATAGTAACCTAGAATAAAAGCTAAAGGTATAGGTAAGAGCAGAAAAAAATATAAAGCTAGATCTTAATATTCTATTTACTAGCCTAATTATATTAAAGTTTTTAAGTATTAAGCTAGAAATAAGACTTATAAAGACCTAGCTAGAGGCTATTCTAAAAACTATTAATTATTTATAGCTTAAAGAAAAGAAGCTTCTTATAGCTATTCTAATAGTAAGAGAGGAAGCTTTAGCTTAGAAATTTGCTTATTATAGCTCTATCCACCCTTCTATTACTTCCCTATAAATAATATAGATAATTCTATATAAAGCATAGTAAGTAAAAGGAATCCTAATATTAAGAGGGTTAGAATAGAATATTATTATAATTCTAAAGGACAGACTAGAAAAGGGAATCCTAGAGCAAAGTTATATAGTATATTATAATCTATTCTTCCTTATATATAAGAAAGATAGTAAGATAAGACTTATTAACTCTATAATAAAAATAAATATAGTTATAATTTAAGATATAGCACTGCTCTCTTCTATAAATAACTTTTTAGAGGATTTTGCTATATACTAGTTATTATCTCTTTTAGACTTCTTTTTAGAATATAACTAAGTTCCCTTAAACTCTATAAGTAGAGACTTAACTATATTTACCTCACCTATTAGACTACTATATATATATACTTTACTTTAAGGAGTAATAAATTTAGTTATATAATTTATAAGAGTAATAATTAGAATTTTATATAACCTTATACCTAGTTATTATAAAGCCTTTCTTAATAATATTACTATTAAAGGACTAACTTTATACTATAATAAAGAAGAGATTAAGTCTTATCTAGAAATTTGCAGATTTATTTTAAAATATTTATAGAATATTAATAAGGTTCTAGTTAATTTAAAGCTAGTAGAGTATATAGTAGTAGTAGTTAAGTCTTAATAGGCCTAGAAAGTAGTAATAATTATTAGCTATATTTATAGCACTAATAGATATTATCTAGAGGAAGCAAAAATAGTTAAGATCTGCAAATAGGTTACTTATACTAACTTAATAGAGTTAAGAGCTTTCCTAGAAATTATAATATTTTATAGATCTTAGATAAAGAACTATTTAACTATTATAAAACTGCTTACTAATTTACTTAAAAAAAACACCTCTTTTTATTAGAAAGAGAAGTATAAGATAGTAATAGATACCTTAAAGTTAATACTTACTAAAGCTCTAATTCTTATTATCTTAGATTATAGCTCTAGAGAAGGAGATATATACCTTATAGTTAATACTAGTAATATAGAATAGAGTAGAGTTCTAGGCTAATTTATTAATAACTAATATATAGTTTTTTGCTTTAAGAGTAGCACTTAGTTAGAACTAGAACTATCTTATAATACTAAAAAGAAGAAACTATATAGTATTCTAAAAGCCTTAAAAAGGGTATATAATTACCTCTATAGAAGACACTTTATTCTAGAAACGGATACCTAGACTTTAGTTATATAACTAAACAGGATAGCTATAAACCTCCTAGAAGCTCTTATTATTTAATAGATTATATAGATTTAAATATTTAACTTTAAGGTATAATATATCTATAATATATAGAATATAGTAGCAGATAGCCTCTTATAGAAACTCTAAGGCCTTTTAGATATAATTAATAAAGAAGCAGAAAGAGAAATTAATTCTTAGATTAATTTATAGATCTTCTTTATTAATATTAAAGCTAGTTTCTTCTTTAATTAAGTATAATAATATAGTAATATATAATAAATAGAAGAGGTTCTTATAGGTAATATATAGGAAATTATTAGTAGTATAATAACTATTCTAGACACCCTTCTTAATAATTTATAGGCCTATTTAGTATATTCTTAATAGATTACCTACTATTTAATAATATAAAGGCGCTCTCTAGAAATTTAACCTATTAGATATTATAATTTTAAAATTAGAGCTCTAAACTACTATATTTAAAACTACCTGCTTTTTACTAAACTAATAAATTAAAAGCTAATACTAAGATAAATTATAGATAACTCTAAATAGAAGAGAAAGCTAATTACTAAAGCCTATAAAGAAAGTAGTTATAGAGGTAAGTAAGCTATAATAAGGAGATTATCTAACTATTATATATAGAGTAATATATATTTAGAAGTTAAAAAGTTTCTAAGAAGTTATTCTAATTACTAAAAGAGAAGAGCTTAATATATAGATAATATAAAAACCTATAGTTTACTAAAGGGATTATTCTTTATAAGGATTTTATTAGATATATAGAGAGTAGGTAAGTAGTACCTTATAGAGGCTTAGAACCTGCTTACTAGATAGCTTAAAGTATGCTAGCTTAGATAAGTAACTGTAGCTAAGATTATAAAGTTTATTTAAGAGGAGGTTATCTGTTAATATAGGCTATATAGTGAAATTATTATTAATGGAGGTCTAGAAAATAAGAGTGTTATTATTAAGTTTAATAAAAGATATAGTATAAGGAGGAAATTAATATTAGCCTATAATCTAAGAGCTAATAGAGCAATTAAAACTAGTTATTAGTCTACTACTTATTCTTTATTAATATAAACTAGAAAAAGAAAGAATATTAACTCTTAACTATATTTACCTGCTACTCTATTTATAGATTAATTAAGTATTTATACTTTAACTAGCTTTAGCCCTTTCTACCTTTTATATAGATTTAAACCTATTATACCTATTAAAACTCTAATACTAACCTAGAGGGTTTTTAATTAGAATTTAGTAACTATATAGAAGGAGGAGATTTAGATATATCTATAAGCCTTCCTATAACTTAATAATAATAAAAAGCAAGCTAAAAAGATAATTAAGAGTTAATATAAGAAGACTGCAAAATATAGTAATAATTAATATAAGTAAATAATAAGAAAAGAGAGGCTAGAAGTAAGTAATTTAGTCCTAGTATTTAACGTTAAGGGATTAATTAATAAATCTTTAATTAAGAAGCTTAACTACTAATAGTAAAGCCCCTTTTATATCTTATTATATACCCCTAATATCCTATTATATTAATTAGTAATATTAGTAGGAGAAGGGATTATAGATAGAATATTTAGTAGAAATTAACTTTAGAAATTTATTTAAGCACTTAAAGAATATTAGAAACTAAGTAATATAGATATTTATAGATCTAATTTAGAGAGAAACCTAGTAAAAGTCTTTCTAGTACTAGAAAATAAAGAGTATAATAACTATATACTAAAAGAAGAAGATAAAGAACTAATAGTATCTAGAGAGATAATTAGAAATAAAGAGAAAGATATATTATAATTTATAGTAAGATTAAGATAGTATCTAAGAGACTTAGAAATAGTAATTAAAGTATTAAAGGCTAAATAGTAACTAGTAATAGAAATCCTATAAATATTAAAGGAAAAAGAGAGAGAGTATATTAAAATAGAGAATTTAAAGAACTTATAATCTTTCTTTTATTCTTAAATACTTAGTTTAATAATTTATAAATCTATTTATACTTATTTATAGGGTTTTCTTTTCTTTATCTCTTATATTTTGAAAGTTTAAGATTCCAGAAATAATATTTTGAAACTTTAAAGATAAGAATAAGAGATAATATTAATATATTAAAATATACTACTCTACTACTAACTATCTTTTAATATAATAGTAATCTATCTATTAATAACTTTAATATCTATACTAAGTATAAGATATTAGAGATTTATAGCTGCTTAATAATAACACTAAAAACCCCCTTTATAGATATAGCTATTATTAAACTAAATAAATAAGAGAACTAATAGTTTAAGGATAGATAGAAGAGAAGAAAAGAGAAGAGGGTATTAAAATATAGTTACTAATCTATAAAAAGAATATTAATATCTAGATAACTAAGAGTATAATAATAAAGCTATTAACACTAAGAGCAGCTATATAATACTATTATTAATAAGAAGAAGAAGGATATTTATAAAGGAGATCTTATTAATTTTATACTTAGATAGGGTTTAAAGTTAGTTTTATAGACCTATTTAGAGAATATTTCCTTTATATTCTTATTACTACTTAATAATATTTCTATTATTTCTTTTCTTTTCCTCTATTCTATAAAGATATATTTAGTTACTTTATCTTCCTTTCTTTAATCTACTATATAAAGCTCTAAGTAGTTAGTAATCTCTATAAGATTAAAATCTAGAAATAGCTCTAGTATAAAAGGGTATTAAGAGTAGATAAATCTAGCTTCTAGATAATACTCTTAAGCCTATTAAGGATAAAAAGTGTTTTAAAGAATTAAAAAGTTAAATTTAAATATAGCTAATATAGTAGTATTAGCTAGAATTTTGAACTATAAAATCATTATAATACTATTAAATTCTCCACTCTTTCTTACTTTATTATTATATTTAATTCTATATCTATAACACTTATAAATACTTAGATTATTATAAGAGTAATTCTCTTAGATTTTATAAAAGAAGCAGTTAGTATAAGAGGTACCTAGTATAGAAATATATTTAAAGTATAGTTTATAGATAAAAATACTAGTTATAGGGTTTCTTATAGTATAGATATACTCCTTATAATAAATATAGAGTACTATATTATAACTATCTTAGAATTAGATAAATAAGCTATAAGCAGCTACTATATACTAAAAGACCTTTATCTACTATAAGCTAGAAAGGAAGATAGCAGAGATATAAATAAAAACTTAATAGTAAAAGTTATTAGTTTTCTTAATTACCTTAAATATTTAATTAAAGTCTTACTTACTAAGATAAACTTTCTAAAAGGCTAGTCTTATTATATTAGTAGTCTTATTAGAAAATACCTATAAAATAAAGGCTACTTCTAAATATTTATTACTAGAAATATTAAGATAGAGCTAAGTAAAGCTTATAGTAGCCTAAAAAGATAATAGATATTAGTTAAGTAATAAAAAGTATAAGAAAAAGAGAATTACCTAAAGCTAGTTATTAAAGTACTAGATAAAAAGAAGTATATTATTCTACTTTATCTAAAGTATAGAGATATTAGAACTAAGTATCTAGAAAGTAGCTTTTAGAGAAAGATAATAAGAATAAAGCTAATTAGTATTCTTAATACCTAATATAAGAAAGTTATAGTTAGCTATAGTAAGAGAAGGTAATTTATAAATATAAAAAGAAGAATTTAAAGGAGTTAAGTTAAGATTAAGGGATAGAGAGAAAGATAACTATTAGAGAAAGAAAAGTTAATATTAGAGACTAGAAGAGAGTATTTACCTAGTTTTATAACTAGATCTCTTATTTTAATAGCTACTAATAGCTGCTATTTCCTTTATTCTTTTCCTATAAATAACTACTCTGATTTACTATTAGATATATTATTAGATTTTTTATTTTAAGTTTACTTTACCGTTATTAGAGCTAAGAAAGCTAAGAGAGGAAAAAGTTAATTATTCCTTTTATAGGATACTAATAAATTACTAGCACTTTTATAAGAAATATATTATTCCTTATTACTATAAAAGGAACTTATATATTATTATATCTATACCTTTAGAGTGCTATAACTCTATGAATATAAGAGGTATGAGAAAACAAATAATATATTTGAAATCCTTGTAAAAAATGGTGTTTTTTGGTATATGTATCATTTTACCAATATTACGTAATCATAGTATTTGGAATAATGAAGTATTTGAAATAACGAAGTTTCAGAATAAAGTTAAGCTGAACTAAAGTTAAGCTTAAAACTAAGCTTAAAATTAAGGTTAAAGCTAGCGTTAGGCGCTAAACCTTAAACCTCAAACCTCGTTATTATTACCCTTTTGGGAAATAAGGTTTAATTCAGGCCCAAAGGGCTGCAAGACCTTAGGAACCAAATCGTCTATATATACCTACCTTTTCCCCCGCCTTTCTAGGCCTTAGATATCTATGAATTTATCAATAAAAATATTATTTCGTATCTACATTTCTCTCTCTATCTGAATATTATGCAACAAACCCGAAAAGTTACCCTTATACACTATTTATTGTCCGAAATCTACCTGTACTACTTTGGGAACTTTTCTACTTCTCCCGCAGCCTTTATAGCTGTTCTTATAACTTTAAGATAATTAGTAGATATAAGAGAGTATTTTTAACTCTTTTAGTCTTCTAGATCTTCTCTTTTTTATCTATATTTATATATACTATCTAATCTATTCTCTTAGATAGAAGATATTTAATACTAACTATTATACTATAATATCTTTAGATTTTATAATTACTCTTATTTAATCTATCTATTTAGTCTATAAATTACTTACTCTTTTCTCCTACTAACTTTCCTTCTAAAAATATTATAATAGAAAAGATTATTTTTAATAATAGTAATGCTCTAAATAACTATATTTAGAAGCTAAGATCCTTAAAGCTTTCTACTTCTAATATTAGATAACTAATAGATCCTATATTTAATAAACTAAGTAAGAGCTAATTCTAGGTATAAAACTAGATTATTAGAGATATATTAGGCTTTAAACCTATAAAGAAACTAAGATATTAGCTACTAATAATTAAATATAAGACTCTACTGAAACAGGCTAAGAACCTCAAAACAAAAACAATAAAACCACACACTCCCACACACTTATACAGGAATATTATAATATTACAGCTTTATATCTAGAGGCCCTAGAATAAAGGAAAGGATCTCTCTAAGTATAATAACCTTATTATAGATATAATCTGTTAAGTAAAAGTAATAAAAGCTTCTAAATAATAAGAAAAACTATAATAGTGCTAACTAATAATATTCCTCTATCCTTCTCCCTGCTCTTAATAAGGTAAAAGTCCTGCTATATTAAGCTAACTAATATACCTATCTAGGCACCCTCTAAACTAGGTTATTTATACTGCTCTGTCTTAATTATTCCCTATAATCTTACCTTAACAATTTGTAAGGAAGACTATATACTAAAGAAAAATTATATAAATAAAAACTACTATTTATAAAGGAAAAGGTAATCTCTATACTACCTAATTGCTCCTTCTAGATTATTATAGACCTAATTACTTCTTCCTATAGTTATACTATTCTAGTCTTCTTTATCCAGGCCTATCTTCTATAGGCTTATAAGCCTTATTCTAATCTAAACCTTACTTATATTATTTCTAACTATACTAGCTAGGTAGCTATAAAAAGTAGTAGCTATAATTACTCTCAGGGATATTATCTTTAATCTATTACTAGCAGTTAACTTACTCTATAATATAGTCCTCACAGCTATTATAGGTGAGCTTAAGAATATTAGACAAAGTTAGATATAGGAGATGTTCCCTAGTAATAATAGTCTAGTATAGTGCTAGAACAGAGGGGCATAAAGGGGTTATATCTTATCTAGTATTAGGTAGTCTAGCTAGTAAAATAAAAGGGTTAGACAGGGTTAAACCTAGGTCTATAAGGCTAGAGTTATTATTACTAGGAGGTAGCAGAGTGTTATAGAAACTGAAAGTAGATAAGTCTAGATCTATAATAGTATAGGAGCTAGCCCTGCTAGAGTAATAAGGGGTAGGTTCCCTACTATTAGACTTACTAACCTAGTCTTCTATATAGTATAAAGTAAAAGTTTTTATAGAAAGCCTTAGTATTTTAAGAGGAGGTAGAAAGGAGGGTGTTTTAAATACTAGGAGCTATATCTTACTAGTATTACTATATAATTCTACTATAAGGAGGTCTACCTAGAGTATCTATAAAGGTCTATTATTATAGAGTATAGGGTATTTTATAAACTTAGTAGTAATCTTTAAGATATACTAGGTAATAATTTAAGATTAATTCCTCCTTGCTACCCCTTTTATAGCTACTACTAATACTATACTATTAATAACGCCCTTATAAATATAAGCTCTAACCTAATCTACTACCCTAAGACTATATATTTATAAATCCTACTATTAGAGCTAGAATCTAACTATAGCGTTTTTCTAAAAGAGAGTATAAATATTAATAGGGGCCCTAAAAAGCTTATAATACTAGGAGAGGTTCTCTATAGCCTCTATAAATAGTCTATTAGAATTTCTACTCTAAATCAGGTTAGTATAGTAAGCAGTCCCCCTTTCCTAGTTTACTACTATTATCACCTAGTAGTTACTACTATACTAAATATAAAAGATAGTAATATCTAACTAGGTAAGTAGGTTATAATAGGTGTCTATAATTAATAATATTAAGACCTAGTATCTGCTAAGAGAGGGTACTGCTCTTATTTACTAGATAACTTATCTTCTCAGAGTCTATATATATTTGCCTAACTTATATATATTAAACTTAGTAAGGTAATATATCTCTTCTGCTTTAAAATAGGTCCCTATTACTAGTTCCCCTTAAATATTATAGAGATAAATAAGGTAGTATTAGGTAACTAATAGAGGCTACTTAGCCTATCCTCTAGTTATATTAAACCTATAATAGAATTAGATTTATAAAGATAGTATAGCATCCTAGCTTAACTTAATATACTAGTTAGGTACTCTCTTTTCCTCTATCTTATTCTTTAGTAGTTCTAAGTTACTAGCTAGACCTATAACTAGGAGTTCTAGGGTGCTATAAAGGTTATTAATATAGATTAGTTATCTGGAATTATTAGTATAGTAAGAGCTATAACCTGGATAAAGGGAAGGCTTATTATTATAAAGGTTAAAAGCCTTTTCTCCTATCTATCTGTTTTCCTAGTATATAGCAGTAATAATTCTATTCTAGTAGGTATAGTTCTATATAGTATTAACTATAGGGTAATTATTAATAATATCTCTTACTCTAGTATTATAGTTCTTAAGTAGACTTAGATTTAGGTCTATAAGAAGCTTAATAGGTATATTAATAGGTATAAAAGCTTCTACTACTTAAATATTAGGTGTGGACACTTTAGAGTTAAGGTTAAGTATCTTAAAGTACTTAAAGTAGAGCTATACTAGAGTTAATCCCTCTATAAATATAGAGTTAGAGACTATAAAGTTCTAAGTATAAATTATCTTCTAAATCTTCTTATTATATAGCAGAGAGATAATCTTTTTAATATATTTAGTCCTATTAGCAGTCCTTAATAGGGTTAGAAAGACTATACTATCTGCCTCTAGATCCCTATTATAAAACTTAGAAGTGATTTAATTTATTTATATATTAAAGATTCCTTTAAAAGAAGAACTAGTCTAGTACTTAGCTAACTCTAGTTATATATAGTAGCAAAGCCACTTAAAGTAGAGCATATCTAATATCTATAACTGCTCTTCTTAGAGTTAGAGTATATAGATAACTTTAACTAAGTGCTTAAGGATAGATATTATACTATTAAGAGGCTTATAAATAGCTATTACAGACCTAATTAGTATTTTAAGATATAATTCTATCTTTCTATTATACTAGAAGTTATTATAGAAGTAGGAAAAGCCTAAAAGTTAGTTAATAAGTAAGGTAAAGTAAAAGACTACTTCTTTACTAGCACTCTTCTTAGCTAGTAATTAGAAAATAAATATAGTAAGCTAGCTTTTCTATATAGTAGCTCTACTATCTTTAATTCTAGTATTAATAGAGGCATAGTGTTATCTAATAAGGCTAATCCTATTAGAGAGATTATAAGTGAGAAGTTAAAAACTAGTTTCTATATTAGAAGCTAAAAGGAAAGTCTTAGTCTAAATAGTCCCTTATAGATTAAATAAGTTAATTATAGTAACTAACTCTCCTTTATTCCCTTTAGCCCAGCCTAGTTATTAAGATCTAGCAGGTTAAGGCTATTAGAGATAAATATAGAGTTAAGCTATAGAGGTACTAGAGTAAAGCTACTAGAGCTCTTTATATTTAAGGTTCTTATTTAGCTTAAGAGGGAATTAGAGGTGGAAAGGAAGCACCCACCTAGCTAAGTGCTACTTATTAATCCTCACAGCTAGAGCATTTAAGGTCCTCCTAAAGAGAATAGAGTTAGCAGATATAATAGCAGTCTCTAAGAGCTTACTATTCCACTTATCTCTCTTTTAAGAAAACTTCTCTAAAGCAGTAATAAGGAACACTTTCTTAACCTAGATATTAGTAATCTTAGTAGGGGAACTCTTAGATAAAGATATTATTAAGAATAGGGTAAATAGAGGCAATTACAGACTTAATTAAGGCTTTTAGTAAGAGAAGAAGGTTATATAAGTGGTATAAGAGGGTAAAGGTCTATAATATTATAAAGAGAGAGTTATATATAGGTAAGTATAGGTTAGAATAGAAATTTATACTTAAATATCTATAAAAAGAACTTAGAATATAAATTAAGTTAAGCTATAATACTAAATTAATTATTAATAGGTTAAATTTATTTATATTAAGAGGAATAAAGTAGTTATTTATATATAAGTTAAAGAGGTAGGCTACTAGTTACTAATTATTAACTAACTAGAATAAAGAGATAGGATAAGAATAGGTAGTAGGAGGAGGTAGTTATAAGGGTTAACTCCTTTTCTTATCTGATTAATCTTAATTATAAGAAAGGCTTAACTCTTTAAGTAAATAATTTAGTAGGAGGCAGGGTAACTAGGTTATATAACTAGACCCCCTCTAGCTCTTCTCTAGCTTTTTCTTCTTCCTCTATAATATAATAGAAATAGCAATTTCTCTTTTATATCTATAAAGCATAATCTTAAGCCTTTTTTAGTACTTATTAGTTATAATTTCTATTAGAAACCCTAATAATTCTTATATACTAACCTAGCTAAGAAAGTATATCTTCTAGCTCCTTATAAATAAACTAGTTTCTAATAAGAGAGACTATAACTCCCCTCTATATATTAAGCCCTCTATTAACTCCTTTATAGTAAGTAGACTTACTTCTTTAGCTCTTACTTTATATATTTACTAACCTTCTTATATAGATTATAGTATCTCTTATATAGTACTCACTTAAGCTTTTAGAGCCTTTCTAGCTATACTAGAAAGTAGACTTCTATATAAAAGTCCTGCCTTTAGATAACTATAAGATTATTATTTATTAGTTCTAAGAGGCTTATACTAGTTCTTACTACTAGAGTATAATAGAGAAGGGACTACTATTCTATAAGTATATCTTTATTACTTTAGCAGTTACAGGTACCTTTAAACTTTAGCTAGTAAAGATAATTAATCCTAATAAACCTAAAGTTAGCTATAGCTTCTATATTTAAGCTAATAGAGGTTATAATACAGTCCCTTATAGTAGTTATAAGCAGCATACTTACTCTCTCTATAATAAGGCTACTAGGGCTTAGATCTATAAGCTATACTTTAAGTATATAAGTATACCTAGTAATACTTATACTAACTATCTTTACTATAAATAAGATTCTAAGTATTTCTTTAACTTTAAGAGAAACTATAAAGCTTTTAGCTATAATATAGGTAATCTAGAGTAATAGAGTAGTAAATTTAAGGGGGTGGTTACCTAGTTCTAGATTAACTAGCAGACTACAGAGAGATCTAGAGTGACTTATCTAAAGTTTAAAACTATAGTAGAGCACTATAAGACTTAGCTAAAGAAGTATAAGTCTAGGTTACTATTTATTCTTACTAGTTACCCTCTAGCTAATTTAGATATCCCTATTTCTAATAAGAGGGAGCAGGTTAAAATCCTAACTAGAGTTTAAAGGAGAAGGGTGGAAAAAAGAAAGAACTAATATAATATTCTATATATATAGCAGTCTTTATAAACCTAAAAATACAAATTAATAAATAAAATCCTCTTTATTTAACCTCAAAATGCTTTAATATATATACTCTATATAAAGTGATATAGGAGAAATCAGGAAAATCTAGGAAAAATCATATAAAGTCTTAGTAAATCAGATAAAATTAACTAGCTATAATAATACTTTTCTAATATAGTAGAGCACTTTAAAATATAGGTAGGAGGGTTTCTTTATTTCTAGTTTCTTTAGTAATATAACTGCTTATAGCTAGGAAAACTTACTAACCTAACTACCTATATAAGGCTATAGTTATATAAGAGGATAAGTAAAGAGTTAATTTAAAAGCAAAAACGTTATTATAAATACAAAATAGATAAATAATTACTATAAGAGTAGAAACTAAAGAAGAGCAGATAGATAACATAAAATAATATAATATTATATAGAGATATACCCCCCTTAGAACGCAGAGTATAGAAGTCTAATCTAGAGCAGTAGTATAAAAAATAACTAGCTAGGTATTATAGATATAGCTAAACTATTAAAATTAAACTATAACTTAAAGACTCTTTAAGTAATAGTAAGCTAGAATCTAGTACTTAAAGTAGGAAGCTATCTAGTTAAAGCAGAAGGCTATAAAGAGGGATCTCCTAGAATAAGGTATAAAATATCTAAGTAGTAACAGAGAGAAACAGAGCATACTAATTACTAAGAAGGTTATAGCATACTCCTAATAGGTTCTATATAGCAGGACTTACTATAAGCATAGCAGTAACCTTAGTGGTATAATCTCTAATATAACTATAGTACTCAGGCTAGACACTATTATTACTAGTAAGATTAGAACTATAAGGGTATAAGAGTGGACTTAAATAGCAAGCAGAATAATATAGATATAAGTAAGCTAGCCTCAGTATTATCCCTATAGTCTGTTCTATTACACTAAGCTAGGAAATTATAGTTAAGTAATTATAGCAGAGAGTATAGTAAGGCTCTCTCTAAGAGTATAAGTCTTACCTATTATAGATATAAAAAGGCTTATTTCTCTATAATAGCACTAATCCTAGCAAGTTATACAGAGTTATCCCCTATCTTAGTATACTAACTATCCCTAGCTAGATTAAATAGCTAAAGCTCTATATAAAGTTCCTATATTATCCTTATCTAGTTAAGAGCCTCCTTTAAAGCCTGCAAATATACTACTAAGCATATAATCTGCTATAGGATATTACTATCTGGATTACTTATTAATAGAGGGTCAGTATTATCAGAGTTAGTAAAAGGTTTCTCCACTTCTTCTTTATTACCTTTATTAGAGTGGGGGCAACTATAGGCAGAGTAAATCTTATTAAGTTAGTCTATAAGGTTAAGTCTATACTAGTTAATATCTTCCAGTTCCTAAAAACCTTCTAGGGCCTTAATAAACTTCTTTAAGCAGTTCCCAGTATAAGTTAACCTATAAAGAGGTTCCCCTATAAGGGTTTTAAGCTAATATAAAGTGTTATTAGAAGCCTTTAAATAGATCTTAAAGAGGCCTTTCTAATAATAGTTAAGCTTAGTATTTAAAGACTTATCTATATACTATTTAATATTAAATACTAGGATAAGGTTATCTACTCCTAATTTCTAAGTATATAAGACATAGCATTTCCAGCAATTAAACCTATCTATAATATGCTTATACTAGACTATGATTATCTTCTATATAGCAGCACAGTTCTTATTAAGCTATTTAAAAGCTCTTATCTATATAAGAAGCTCCTCCTCAAGTATTATTACCTAGTCCTATACTAGCACTCTCTAAGTTAGTATAAATATCTTAATTAGAGTTATAGCTTTATACCTATAGAGCAGATAGAAGGAGCTATAGCTAGTTAAGGCTCTAATAGAAGTCCTATTAGCAAATAGCATAGCTTAGAAGGATAGCTAGAAATCCTTACCTATATTCTTTATCTAAGTAGCAAGGGTATATATAATAGTCTAGTAGCTAACTTTAACAGTGCTATTAGCACGCAGGTTATAGGCAGCAGTGACTTTTCACTTAAGCCCATACTTATAGTTAAATTTAATAACTACACCCTTATTCTTAGAGCCTCTATTAATAATAAGCATATTATAGAGCCTATAATAATAAATAACATCCTCCTATATAAACTTAGCAATAAGGTAAGAGTTAGCCTGCTATATCTACTAAGCCTCTACCTATCTAGTTAGGAGGCACCAGGCTTTAACTATATCCTATTTGCTAACCTTCTATATATCTAACACTATATAAGTGAATAGCAGCCCTAAGAGCACTAAGAAATAGTAAGAGTTATCTATATACCTAGACCTATACTTCTAATAATCTTTATAAGTTTAGACTTATTTACTAACTTATTAGTAGAGGCTATACTAGTAATACTATTCCACTAACTATTTAATAACTATATTATATCCTCTATACCTACTCTCTTAGTATGCTTTTATAATAAGCTTAGTTTAGGTCTGCAAATTATCTATAACTTATTATAGGGTAGGCTTATATATACTAGGACGTATAAATAATAACTTATTCTTTAGAAAGAATTTCCCAGCCTCCTCTTTAAACTTATAGTATAGACTAGGCTTAATTCTATCTAGCTATTTTAAGATACTAAGGTAGTAGGTAATTTAGTATAAATAGTAATTCTAGTATAAAGAGCTATCTAGCATAGTATTAGGAATATCTATAAGTCTTAGAGACTCTTATAAAATGTTATTAACTTTAGTAGTAAGGATCTTAGTAGAGTAGACTCTATCTCTATCTATCTATACTTTATTAAAAAAAGAGATAGTAATTAGGTTTATAAAGAAGATTTGCTTATTAATCTAGTTATTAATTTCTCCTTTAGCGTCTTAGTTAAGCTTATCTAATAGTCTGCTAGATTTATAAGATAATCTATTAGCTATAGTGTTCTAGCTTCTAAGTAGGTGCTTAACTTTAAAGTTAAATATATAAATCTATAAGATCTATTAAATAATAAGAGCTCTAAGCAGGTTAGAGGCAGTGCTATTAAGCTAAGTAATAAGAGTCTTAGTGTCTGTTTCTAGTATAAAGTGGTAACTATAGAGATAAAAGTAAACTTATTTAAAAGCCTTAAGTATATCTCTTAACTCCTTCTTTCTAGTATTATAGTTTAGCTCTATACTAGCCTATAAGCTACTCTTATATCTAGAGACTATATGCTTGCTATTAATATATTAACTGAGAATAGCGCTCTAACTAAGGCCACTAGTGTTAACTATAAGGTAGATTTTGCCTATATTAGTGCTATAGTTAAGCCTAATAAGAATAGGAGTAGAGATAAGTTAGTCTTTAAGAGTATTTATAGCTAACTATTAAGGCTAGTTCTATTTAAATAGAGTATCCTTCTTTAAGAGTGCTATAAGCAGCCTGGCTATAGCTAAAAATCCCTAAACCTAAATATAATAAAATATTATAACTCTAAGAAAGGATCTGAGATTAGTAAGGATATTATAGACCCCCTATTTTCTAATTTTAATAATCTTTAATTCCTCTAGCTTTTAGCTGTTAGTGCTGTAAATATATTCTATAATAGTAACAGATTACTAGGCCTACTATAATTTCTTAATAGTAATAGTGTAGCTAGCTAACTTAATATTAATAAAAACCTTATTAATATTCTAAATATACTCTAGGATATATCTGCATAGTCCGGGGTAACTAGAAACTTCTTTATTATTATACTTTAAGGTAGGGCCCTTAATAGCTATATTATTAAGAAAAGCTTTATAGCAGGTTAGGATTAGGTTATATAGGATTTATATTATAACTCTTATAAACTAAGTTATAGAATTAGTAGCTCCTTAAAGCAGGATATATATCTAGAAGAGGCTAATTAGTATTATAAAGGTTATAATATTATAGTTATATAGATCTAGTAGGACTTAGTTATACTTAGAGAAGAAATCTAATAGTAAGAGAAGCTAATATATTATAAAGTCTTTTAAGAACTTATTGCTAGATAGGGGCAAAGCTATATTATATAGGGTAATAGTATTAACCTTAGTCATAGAGTTAATAAGATATATCTTCCTATCCTTCTTTCTAACTAGAAAGAAGGAGTTCTAGTAGGCTATATAGCTTTATTTAAGAATACCCTTCTTTAGCCTATTCTTTAGAATTATTATTATATTACCCTCTAAGACTTTTAAGATTAGTATACTTCTCACTTACTAGGCCTTATAAGAAATAACTCTAATTACTTATAAAGGAGCTATAAATAGATAAATAGATCTATAATACTTAAAACTCTATATAAGGGTCTTCTCCCTGTTACTTAGAACTTTAGAGAGGAGCTCCTTCTCTTTTAGGTTAAGGTAGTTTACTATTACTAGAATCTTATTAAGTTATTCTACTATAAGTTACTCTCTCTTAGAAATAGTTAAAAACTTTAGTTAGATAAGGTTTATAAAGGCGCTTTCTAATACTAGTCTAAGGTTCTCTTTTACTTTTATCCAGGCTTTTAATTTCCACTCTAGGTCTCCTTTAGGTACTAAGCTATTAGAAGGTAAGTTATTAACTAGCTAGACTTTCTTATTTTTTATCTTATATATTATATTAACCTCTCTATATATAAAGGATAGAGTATTATTATAGATATAATTAGTTCTTAGTTTATTCCAGATTCTTATTAGAACCTTTTCTAGGAGGTTCTCTCCCTAGTAGAACTAATAGCATATCTAGGCATTAGCTATATTAAATCTAATTCCCTATTCTAAGTTAAATAGATTTATAAAGAGCAAGAGGTATATTCTAGTAAAAAGGAGAAGTTACTAAAGCTTTTTATTAGTTATAAACTTTAGTAAGTTAGTTTTATATGCTACTTACTCCTTATAACACTTCTAGATAATAGAGTTAAATCTCTTAGCTATATAGCTAAGAGCTTTAGTATACTTAGGTTTTCTTATATTAAGAATACTAATAGTAGTCTTTTAGTTTTTAAAAAGAGGAGCCTTACTATATATAAAGAGATACTTAGCTATTCTAAATAATATAAGCTTAGTACTATTATATAGCTTAGTAGGGATTAGCTCTTCTTTTTACTAATAGGTTAGCTAGTTTCTATCTCTGCTTTATTTCTAGAAAAAAAGAGGTTTACTTAGAATATTAGTTAGAAGTGCTAGAACCTCCTCTATTTTATAGCTAGATATATAGTTAGGGTTTATATAGTTAGCTTCCTTCCTCTTTCTCTAGTAGTAATACTTATAAAACTCCTTTAAAAAGGGTTTATAATAGTTAGAGTGCTACTTATCTTTATAGAATTAGTATCTAGGAGTATATCTTTATAATTCTAAAATAGCCTAGATAATTACTTCTATTCTTAGTATAATAGCCTGCTTAAGGGAGACTTTAAATACTATATAGAAGATATTACTATTTTTATTAAATATTACTAGAACCTCCTTATTCTCCTCTAATTCCTTTTAGACTAGAAAGTTAAAACCTTCTAGCAAATTAGCTTCTACTACTAGTATTACCTTTTCTAGTATATATAAGCTAGACTAGCTTTCTAGGTTATAAGGCTATAGCTATAAACTCTTACTTAGTTATCTATTAATTCCTATAATTACTAAGCTAGCTACTATATTAGAATTAGCAGTAGCAGCCTCTATTTTCCCTCCTCTATAGGAATTAAATAGGCTTGCTAAGTATAAGAAAAGCTAGCAGAGTTAGAAAGTATAGTAGCAAAGTAACTAATAGAATCTAAAATATAGAATATTAAAGGAGTATAGATTTTCTAATTACTAGCCTAAAAGATACTAATTACCTAAGTTAGTAAGTATTCTAGTATTATCCTAGTATATATAACAAATAAAGCCCTAAGAATTATATTCTTAGATATCTTACTATATAGGCTAATAAAAAAAAGGATATTAGATATATAATAGCTACTAATATAGATATCCTTAACTATTATACCCTTAAAAGTTACTATAGCTTAAGTATCTATAAAGCCTTAAACTCTAAGATATATAGGAATAATACTTTTTTATATTCTATTATAGCTAATATACTCCTCTAAGATAATATTAATAGCAGTACTAGTATTAATAATTCTATACTACTCTAAGTATATAGACTAGCTAATCCTTATAGTAACCTAGAAGTATAGCATAATAAAGTCTTATATAGTAAGAACTCTATACTAGCAGATAACTATAGTATAGTATAGGCACTCTGCTAAATTATTAAGAGAAGTAACTAGTATATTAAGGTCCTCTTTAAGTTAAGTGCTAAGCAGAATAATATCTATTATATTAATACCTGCTATACTATAGAGAGGTAGTTAACTAAAAACAGAAAGCACTAGGCTACTTATAAAGGCTCAGAAACTGCAAATTATATTTATAAAAAGAGGAAAGATACTAGTTAAAGGGAAAGAGGTTAGGCAGAATACTAAGCAAAAGAGGATTATATCTAAACCCTGCCCTTAGTCTAGTATAGCAGCTCTGTAAAGCGTCTAAACTGCCACAGCCTCCTCCTTATAAACTTAGACCTAAATATAAGCCTTAATAGCACTAACCTCTACCTATAAGAGTGCTTTATACTAGGATATAAGAGTTAGGTCCACTTATATATTATTCTAATACCTGATTTCTCATATAAGCTAGCTACTTAATCTAGAAGCTTTTATAATATAGCTAAGTAGGTCTCTCCCTATAAGTATAAATATATCTAGCTATTAATTGCTATTTTACTAGAAGTAGTTCTAGATAACTAGCTTTATATACTTATAGATTATATTATTATAGTTATACTAGACCTAGCAAAGAAAGGATTTAGAAATAGTAACCTTCCTATCTGCTCACTTAGCTTACAGGTTCTTAGCAAAGATTCAGCCCTCTAATATTATAATAAAAAACTCAGGTTAAGAGGTCTTAGCAGCTTCTAAGAGGCTATTATTAACTAAAATATCCTTATTCTTATCTATAACTTCCTTAACATAAGGCTCTAGAAGTAGAGTGGAAAAATAAGTTATATTTAGATCTATAATATAGACCCTCTTCTCAGATCTAGTAGCAGAGTAAGGTATTATATAGTAATTCTAAGTTTATAATCTAGTTATAGTATTAATACTAGTATCTGCAGAGAGGATAATAACCAGGATGCTAGAGGCTAGTACACAGATATTAAGAATATTATAAGCAGTATCTAAGATCACTATGCTAATAGGAGGAGCCTTTATAGCTAAAGCAGAGATTAGGAGCCTCAGGGTTCCCTATATAGCATACTAAGCATACTTATTAGACTGTTTATAGCTCTTAAACTAGAACTTAACTCCTTAAAGGCTTAGAAAGCATCTATAAAGAGTAAAAATACTAGTTTCTAGCTACTTAGTCTTATCTATACTAGCTATAAGAATTAAAAAAGAAATAATTATTAGATTATACTAGCCTTATTAGTAGCCTTTATTAATCTCTTTATCAGAAACCTAGATATAGAGAGGACCCTATAGGGCACTAATCTACTAGCAGCTTCTATAAAATAAATATAACTTTATATTAGAAAAGGCTCTAGCAGCTTTATAATCTCTAGTAAGATATCCTTCCTTACTATAAGTATAGCAGGCATTAGAGTAAATAGTTTCTATAAACCTTAGAGGTCTTAGCTAATAGTGAGATTTAAAGCTTATAAAGCCTAAATAACTACCTCCTCTCAGATTAAAGAGCATATAGCTATATCTACTATATATAGGGCTATAGTTATAAGAGTTACTACTATAATAGTTATACTGCAAGGGCTCCTATACAGGCTAGGTATTAGATATATTAGCAGTATATATACTAACTTTATTAATAGCATAATTATATTAAGGGGTATTAGAGTAGTATCTAGCCCTAATCTGCTTAATCTCTATATCTTTAAAGCAGATAGCAAGGTTATCTACTTAGACTTTCTAGTTAGGAGTACTAGTTATCTTATCCTTTAGCTTAGCCTTTATAAATAACGCTCTTAATTACTCACACTTAAGCATAGTAACTAGTATACTAGCTGGAGTATCCTCTCTAATACCTTATAGTTATATATATACCTATTAAGACTAAACCTATCTAGTAATTATAACCTCTATCTAAATCTAAGAGACTAGAAAGAGACTCTAATAGTTCTTATAGAGGATCTTTAAGATATATCTTATAGTCTGCTCAGAGAAGCAGTAGAAGATAATACAGTTAATCTCTATATTAGGTAGTGTGAAAAGTCTCCTTTTAGCTGCTCTATCCTAAAAGTCACTAATCTTAGTAAGAAACTTAAAGATATATCTAGGATTACTAATCTCTAGACTAGAAATAAGGCTTTAAAGCTTCTTATTAGAGTCTAGATAAGTATTTAGATCTATAATACTATATATCTTATAGAGGTTATTTTTAAGAGAGAGCTAATTATTATATTAAGCAGAAATACTCTTAAAGATTTGCTAATAGGCCTTAATATAGTGCTAGCTAACTAGAGTAATTATTTTCTCCTTATCCTATTTATAGAGCTTAGTATAGGATAGATAATCCTTAAAGAAGTTAGAAATATTATTACTAGTAAACTTAGAGGCCTCTAAACTATAAGGGATAATCAGAGTAGTAATATGCTACTTCTATATAGCTTTAGCTAATTCCTTAATTACTTCTATAGTACTAATAGTAAGCAGAGAGGCTAAGTCTCCTATAGAAGACATAGTAGTAACCTTTATAGATATAACCTTATCTAGCTGCTAGCCTAGGCCTGCTCTTTATAGTCTGAGAGGAGCTATACCTCTATAGTCCTTATACTTATTATAGATATCCTCACTAGTATAGACCTAGTAACTAACCTTAGCACTTTAGAACTATAAAGGCAAAGACTTCTCAGATCTATTATTATCTATAGTAATAGAGTAAAGAGCTTATTCCTAAATACTTTTAAATATAGCTCCTTTAAAGGGTTCTATACCTGGAGTGTGGTTCTTAGAGCTAGAAGAGTTTAAAGCAGATATACTAACTTTAAAAGCTCCTCTAGATTTCTTAGAGTATTACTTAGATATAGTATAGGAAGTAGTTAATATAATATATTATAATTTTAATATTAGTATTAATACTAAAGTTTATTAATATTTAAATTATCTAATAATAAAAGAAAAAAGTTATATAGCAATTTAATCTATAATAATTAAGTAGATAGAGAGAAAGAGGGCTTTAACCTCCTTCTCTTTCTAGGTAGTAGTTATAAATTATAGGCTAGAGGTAGTTACAGCCTCTATCCCTCCTATAAGTATATAGGCTCTCCTTCTTAATATAGCTAGGAGTAGTTATAGCCTCTATCCTATCTATAAGTTTATAAACTCTCTTCTATTCTTTCTTATAAATAATATAATACTATAATTTCCTTAATCCTATAGATATTAACTATATAATAACTAAGATAGGGCCTAAATCCCCTTAGTTAAGCTTATTAGCCTAACTAGTATTATTAATTTATTACTTTATTACTAATTATTAGGTTCTAGGTTATAGAAAGCAGATACTAGCTCTACTTTTATAAGAACTAAGGAGAAAAGAGAAAACTTTTTAATCTAGCAAAGTCTAAAGCTATTATAGCTAGATTTTTAGAGTCTTAAGTATTCCTATTAAAAACTCTAACTATATAGCTATTATATCTAGTATTTTCTTAGATTAGGTCTACAAAGAGACTTCTAAATATTATTTTATAAAGTCTATTATTATTACTACTAAGTTTATAAAGTTAATATTCTATTAAGTGGTTAGGATAATATATTATAGTTCTATATTAAATATAAGCCTATTTATATAGCATAGAAGTATACCCCTTTTAAGCACTATAGAAGAAGCCTTAAGAGAGAAGAATCTGCCTCTAGGCACTATTAAAACAGGCTGAGAACCTCAAAACAAAAACAACAAAACCATATACTTCCACACACTTATACAGGAATATCATAATATTATAGCTTTATATCTAGAGGCCCCAGAATAAAGAAAAGGATCTCTCTAAGCATAATAACCTTATTACAGATATAATCTGTTAAGTAAAAGTAATAAAAGCTTCTAAATAATAAGAAAAACTATAATAGTACTAACTGATAATATTCCTCTATCCTTCTCCCTGCTCTTAATAAGGCAAAAGTCCTGCTATACTGAGCTGACTAATATACCTATCTAGGCACCCTCTAAACTGGGTTATTTACACTGCCCTGTCTCACTACCTCTATAATACTAAGATATAACTAGCTAGATATATCCCTCTAATTTACTAATAAAATATATACTTATTAAATACTAGAGCAAAACTCTAGATATAGTATAGGAGTTATTTCCTCCTTTTAAACTATAATATATTATTACTAGCCTATATAATACTATTAGGATATTAGAGACTAAGACTCTAATATACTCTATAGATATTATAGTAATTATATATTACCTTATAAGATTTATTAAAGCTAGATAACTCTTTTAGTACTATATAATTAGAAGCATAGAAGATAACTTTAATAATAGAAGCCTGAGAAATAGTATAACTATCTAGCTTAAAAAGAAAGCTCTAGATATACTATTTATCTATCTATAAGTACCTAAATTAAATAGAGTAGTCTTTTTAGAGCTACTAATTAACTTATATAATAGATAAAACTAGTTTTATAATGATTAGTAGTTAGAAAAGAGAGTAGAGGAAAGACTATAGACTCTAATATATATTATAACTAGAGTCTTACCTAGAGCCCTAGCTATTATAACTAAAGTCTTATTAAGATAACTATATCTAATTAACTTTTACTATACTAAACCTCTATTATAGACTTCTAGCCTATATCTAGTTAACTAGTTTAGATCCTTTATATAATCTAGAAGCCTAGCACTACTAAAATAGCCTTTATAAGTAAGAAAAAGAACCTAGATTAACTAACTATTAGTAACTTTTATAAATAAAGAGCTATTTAAAAGATATTAGGTCTCTTTAAAGCTAGATAGAACTATTTAAGACTAGGTCTTTAAAGATAGAAAGAGGATATTAAAGTAGATAGTACTAGAAGTAATAAAAGACTAGAAGAATAAGTATATCCTATAATTTATAGACCTAAAGCCCTCCTCACCTAATAGGATAAGTCTTAACCTGCTTATATCTAAGAATATTTATTTATAAATCTAACCTACTAGTATATCTAATACTAAGGCTTTAAAAAGTAATAAAAGATTATTAGAGTATCTAACTATTTAGAATATAGTAATAAGAGATAAGATTAAGAAGTATAAAAGGGTAAATAATTAGTAGTAACTAATTAATTTATTAAAGTATTATAATTATCCTAGATCTATAAAACTATTAATATTACTATATCTTATATTCTTTTTAGCAGGATAAGTTATCTTTAAATCCTATAATAACTTAGCAGTTTTTAACTATATAAGGCCTGCTAACCCTATATTAAATAATAATTAACCTATTCTAGTAGTTTCTTAGTATATATAAAATAACTAGTAGTTAGCAGATTACCTAATAACTAGATATAGGTAAGAATTAGTTATTAATAGTATAGAGAAGATAGAATATCTTTCTAACCTCTATAATATATAAGAAATACTAATAAAATAAGAAAACTTAAATAACTCTAAAGTTATAAGCCTTCTTAGACTTATAATTAGAGGGTTTCTGCTTTCTATCTATATCCCACCTTAAAAGCTATCTTAGATACCTAGAACAGAGATTATAGCAGATATAGTTAGCATAATAAGGGGAGGTATAAGTAACCTTTAAGATATTATAGCTGCCTTTTTATTACTTAATTATAGTAATAGTTATTAGATAATAATTATTATAGACTAAGTAAATAGTAATTACTTTTACTAAAACTCTATATAGGATTTAGAAAGTAACTAATAATTTATAGATACTATAAATAATTTTAATAGATAGTACTATAAAATAGAAGCCCTAGTATATCTTAGAATAATTCTATTAACTAGTTATTATATAGTTAATTTAATCTAATAAAGAGATAGATTTATATATAAACTTAGATATATTAAATAGATCTAAGTATTCCTTTAAGAGGGTATCTTATTACTATAATTTAGCTATATAGCTAGGAGAGATAAAGAACCCTTTACTAATATAGAAATCTCTTTAATTAACTAATATATTTTTACTATTACTATAGAATTCTATAATATACCTATTAATATTAGCTTTACTCTATAAGATACTCTATATAGCTAATAAAACTTTAAGAAAAATCCTTTCTTCTCTATATAACCCTCTATATCTAAATCTAGCTAACTCTTACTCCTAGATAATAATATAGAAAACTTTAAGAATAATAATAAGCCTAGAATTCCCCCTCTAAGAGATTTACTAAAGTTAGCTTTATCTAATATATTAAATAGTAAACTTAATTATCTAGAACACTAACTTTAAATATAAGTCCTTTAAATACTAGGTTAAAGTATAAGTGCTAAATCTTAATTATAAGTTATAATTATAGATATACTATCTTATTCTAAATATCCTAACACTTTAGATAAATATAACTATAACAGAGAAAACTATATCTAATAGAGAGTTAATTAATAGGAATAGATAGAACAGAATACTTCTAAAAAGTTATATTACTATAATTTCTCACACTTATCTTAGTAGAGAATAGTTTCAGCTATATTAGAGTCTAGAATAGAATAAGAAATATAATAAGAAAGAGGAGGTTATAAGGCTATTATTAAGGTATAATTTATAACAGATAATAATAGCACCTTAAAAACCTTTTTAATAGCAAAATTACCTACTAAGAAGAAATTATTAAATAAAAGGGTCTGTAAATAGGATTTTATATATTTTTTATATAAGTAGATTTATTTATTTATTAAAACTCTCCTTTATAATATTATAAAGAGTCTTAAAGTGATAATTAAAATAGAATAAGTGGAACTTAGTAGTGTAATTTCTAAGAGAGCCCTCTTAGTATATAGGTCTATTATAGAAGAACTATAGTTAAGAAAAGAGAAGGAGCATAAAAGAGAGGAGAACTTATTATTATTATTATTAATACCTTAATACTTAATTCTCAGGTTTTTCAGGAATTTCTTAGCAAATTTATACTTATTTTTAGTGATCTCTTTTAATTAGATCTGCAAATTACTTTACGCATCTTTTAAGCCTATTTTTATTATTCTAGCCCGTTTATAGGTAGAGTTATGTTATCTACTATCCTTTCTAGCCCTTATAGTTCTAGCCTTTATTAATATATATTATTCCTTTATGCTAGCTACTTTCTAAATACTTATCTTTTAATATATCTATTTTTAAATTAAGCTATTTATAACTTACTTAACTGCTCTCTTTACTATATTATTATTTTAAAAACCTAATACTAATTAATAATTAACTTTACTATTCTACTATTTATAATTATAGTAAATAACCTTATTATTATACTACTTATAACTATAAATTAATAAAGTTTAATAAGTAACTAAAAAGTTATTTTCTTTATTTTAATAATCTTACTCCTTAGGTTTTAAATATTAATTAAAAGAAACTTTAGATTTAATAGCTTAATATATAGCTTCTATTTCTATTTTATAAACCTCTAAATAATAATTATTTACTATTTCGATATTCTTAAGCTTATTTTTATTTAAATTATTATATTAATAGCAAGATTAATTTTACTTACTAAGTATTTAGTGTCTATAGTTAATCTATAATCTCTAAAGTTATTACTAATATTTAAATAAAGTTTTAAATTCCTTATTCTTATTAATAACTATAAACTACTCTATAATAACTTTATTTTTATTATTATAATTAATAACTGTTATAGGATAATAATACTGAGTTATTAGGATATATTAAGATTAGATATAACTAAGGAGTGCTGTGCGCAGGCGCGCGCGGGCGGTCTATATATATAGATAGGCAGTAACTAATAGTAGAATATAGCAGAATACATAGCATATACATAATATAGTAACAGTAACTATAATCTTTTATTATATATTAAAATTGCTAACTTTCTCCTTATTTCTACTTTCTTTTAGTGATTTCTGCTTTTTTATAATTATTAAAACTCTATACCCTTTGCTATATTAAATAACCCACTCTACCTCTACGTCACGTGATAGATAAGGTATTTCTTTAAGTTATTTAGGTAGTTCTTTCTAATTGACAGCTATTTTTTCCTATCCTGTAGCCTTGTCACTCTTATAAAGAACTTGGTATTATGATTTCCAGGGGGAGGATCCCGCTGTTACTCAGGGCCGCAGCCGTGAAGTTCCTTTGGGAAGAATCCCACCTCGAAACTTTACTGAAGCAAATACTCGGGGGACTTGAGATCAACCCATCCCAGATTGGGTTCAGACTGCTTCCAGCCGAGTCGATCGCGAACTAGCTGTGAGTACGCCTTGACGTCCTCGATGGGATAACTAAGAAATGGGATCTCCTGCGAATTTGACGTAAGCATCGTAAGTTTATCGAAGGGGTCATGATTTCTTACTCCCTGGCGATGAACACCACTACACATGAACATGATATGAACCGTACCGCACCCGGTGGAGAGTGAGTACTGCCCGGCACCGTGATACAGGCTCCCCAACATGACAAAGGCCTCTCCGACTTTCAGCTCGGCATCTTCAACCCCCTTTTCCCCATCTGCACCAAAGTCGGGTTGATCGTCACCCCAGAGATGTGACCCGGGGACGATACGAGTCGCGCCATTTTCCTTGCGGGTATCGCATCCGGGAACGAAGAGGCCAAGTAGCATATCACGTCCTTTGGAGTACTTTTCGGATTCAACGTGCCTTGCGTGATGGTTCTTATCGTCCCGATGTAACCTCTGGGCGTTAGATCCAGGTTGAGAAGACATGGTGATTGAGATGGAGAGCAGAGGATTGGACTTATGGCGGGTTGGCTCATTCCCATACCAATTAGTCGTCTCCAGACCGATGAAATAATCAGCGATGTCCTTCAGATAGATTTACTGTTAGGTCAACGCAGTTGCCAAGGGAAGAGAGGTGAGATTGCACCTGGTAAAGGGGGTCCGAGAAGAACTTCTCTCGAACAGTCTTACTTCTCCCAACCAGTCTCGTGCAGGTTGCAGTTCCACCATTCAACGCACCCACAGTGCTGCCGGAGTCGGCCATAGAAGCATTGCCGGAGTCGGCCATAGAAGCATTGAGAAATGGCTGAACCTCCTCGTTTGCCGCATGGACCGATGCAATATCAGTAAAGTCGTGAATGACTACACAGCCATCGTGTTCGATCGCATCGATGAATGCCTGTAGCCCAGCTTCTCGCTTTATTCGTTGAACCATCTTGGGAATCCGTGGCCAGGTTTTGCGAGTATTGTCATGAACTGTTACTCTCTGAAACTGAAAAAGATCCAGCGTCACTGCTATCATTGGCGTGGGGGAACTGGTGTGGTTTGTTGAAGGAAGAATCGGCAGCGATAGCCGATAAGCCGACTCGACTCTGCTCCTCAGCAAAAGATAAGCCGAACTGCGGCGTCGGCCGAGATAACCGGAAAGCCCCGGTGGTCCAACATGCGGGAGGAGTGGAGATATTCATGAGGGGGCTTTGGCGGATACCTGAACTATCAAAGCCTTGGCAAATGCAACGAAAACAAGACTAATCAGGTCAGACGTGCATCAGTGTTTCTAACTGTGACTGGAAAAAGCTTTTTTCCTCTCTCCCACACTCCCCGACACGCAAGAATAGCCATCAACCTCGAATACCTTGGTCCTCAGAGTGTTGCGTATAGCTTCGACTTACCATGAATCTTCATAGTCGAATGTCGTCCAGCGGTGCCCGAAATACTCCAGTGATTGACCAGCTGTCAGAAACTCTCTTCAAAGTCTCCTTGACCGAGTCCAACAAGCAGAGCCTTTTCTCACAGGCTATCGAAAAGCTCGACTCGGGTCGCGAAGAGGCTGATCTCATACTTCGCAACCTCCGAGTCTGGGCACCCGACGTCGTTAACAGCTTCTCACGGCGTCGACCAGATGATATTACCGAGACACCATTTCGACTTATTTACTCCTCGTCGTCGGATTCCTTGTTCCGGGACAATTTCGTCGCTAGGCAGTATCTAGCAATCAGCTATTGCTGGCACAATTCAGAATGGCCTGGTACAGCTTCATCAGCGCCTGAGGTCGGGCAGGTTTGGCCCATCGGTCAGCGCTTCGCCCAGACAATCTTGGATGGGCGTGGAGATCCAAAAGAAGGCATATGGATAGATCAAATATGCATCAATCAGCAAGACGCTGCCGAAAAGCAGCGCGCGATTGCTTGCATGCATGTCATCTACAAAACTTGCCGCAAGCTGGTGGTGGTCTTGGAAGATGTAGAGGTAACAGACGAGGAAGCTGCCGTGTGTGGGAAATACGACGGTTACGATTCCCCATACAATCTCAGCCAAAGGCCTCAAGATGAAGCTGAAGTCCGATTACTCATATCCTTGTACGAAAAGGTAGCGTCGGCTCGGTGGTGGCAGCGGTCATGGTGTTTTCACGAGTTCGTCGTCGGGGAACCTTGGAGCGAGAAAAGACACCAACAGGTCCACAACACTGTCTTCATTCTCGGTCTAGACCATGAAAGAACACTTACAGTCACATGGATGACGCTGCATGCCATCTTGGCCACGGTCACCATTCAACTTGGACACAAGAGCCCATACAGCAAGCACATCGATCCTATTCTTTCTGGCTTTTCGAATCGTACATCGCCCATACTCGAGAGCGTCCGTCCGAAGGTCGGAACCGCAAAGTCTAGCTTCATGGCACGGTTCAACGCCGTCGCTCAGACGGAATGTTCAATGCCCGGCGATAGGCTGTCGATATGCATCAACCTCGTTGGGCTTGGACTTGCGTACTTCAGAGACCATGAACCATCAGAAGATGAAGTATACTATCTTGCCACACTACTTTCCTTAGCAGCTGGAGAGAAAGTATCGCTGTCATTCACCAACATGGAGCCCCTAATCGTTAACGACAAGCAATCGTGGCTCATGCGACCCATCACCGCGGCAGATACCACGATCGGCAAGTTTACACTTGGCGACGTTCAATCAATACACCACGTCTCCGTGGATAGGCTGGAAATTGATCTGTTGTTCTTCAACTCCCCCTTTTCAGGCTCGTCTGAAGAGGGTATCCGAGAAACTTACAACATTTTCCCAAATGCTATTGAAAGCACGCCGCCAGCGTTCAAATCCGGTGCAGGGCAATTGTCGTCTTTTTTCAGACCCGATAACGAAATGGAGAGGCCTCGCCGGCAATTTCTAGCCGCAATTTTGGCTGGCGACCCTGGTTTGGCTTATCGTCTTTGGGCACAACTGCACGATCAAGTTGTGAAATGGGATTATAACACGGGGATCTTTACAGACTTCGTGTCCAATAACAGTCTTTAATCCGCCACAACGAGATTCCTTGATTTATTGCATAAGAAAGAGGAAACGGATATTGGGGTTAAGTCGTTGGAGGCAGACTCGGCTTTAGGACTTTTGACGTGGATCACAGATCCGAGGTCAATTTATTGGATTTCCTCCCTCACTGCCCGCATTAAATGCACTCAAGACGGACAATACGCGCTTCTGACAGCCTTTTAACTAACACCTAACTTCAAGACGCGAGACAGCGGAACAGAAATGCAAGTTGCGATACCAACAGATTTACTCGAAAGTAGATGCGCGTGGACAAGAGCATGGATCTTAGTGCCAGTTGATACTGAAAATGGACCTTGTTGGAAGATTGTGGCAAAAGCGCTACTTCTGGGAGAACCGAATCTTATAGATGAGATCAGTAGAAATTCAGATGGTGAAGAGGGTAGCTCAGCACTTGCCTTGCGTATGAGGCAAACGATTCTTAGTTAGAATTGAGGACACATAGGATGCCTAATTAGGGTTGGCAATTACCCGGCCCGCGGGTACCCATGGGTACCCGCGAAATGGGTAGGTAGTTATAGGTAGTACTTATAGGTAGCGGGCAATACCTATAGGTACCTATAGGTTAAGTGGGTTTAGGTAATTAAGCCTATAGGTATAGTGCAAATACTATACCTATAGGTTTGGGTAGCTTATAGGTAATTATACCTATAGGTAATTTATATTTTTATTAGAGGTTATAGATATCTTTTATAGTAATTAGGCTAATTTATAGGTATATTATAAATAGCTAAAATTCTATTGCTATCTTATTATATTTTAACGCCCCTTTTCACCCTTATATCTTAAACCACCTATTACTATAGAGCTTGCTAGCCCTTAGAATAGCCTTAACTAAGTTAAGGTTTTTGGGCATAATAGTAATATATTTAGTATAGATAGTAGTAAGATTAATTACTAAACTAATTAGTTTAATAAATAAATAAATTAGAGAGGGGGATAATTACTCTTAAAAATACTAGAAAGAAGACTCTCTAAAGACTCTTAGAGAGCTCTAATAGCTAACTTTATCTAGCAAATATTACTGCTATAGCTAATATTATTACAGATTTCCTAGCAAACCTGCTAGAAGGGGAGCTTAGAGATAATAAGATTAGTTAATTTCTGGTAGGTTCTAATCTTATAAAGGGTTTTAGCTAAAGTAAGTTAGTTTATAGCTATCTTTTATAGTAATCTTAGCTTACTACTAGAGTACTAATAGTGCTTCTTTTTCTAGGCTTAGCCTGGAGTAAGAGACTAGCTAGGGAGGGACTTTCTAGCTAACTTCTTAGTAACCTTAGTAGTGGTTTTTTTAGTAGTAGTCTTCTTAGTAGGAGTCTTTTTACCTATAATAGGCTTCTTGCTAGTAGTAGTAGCTCTATACTATATTTTTATATATATAGAAGCTATAGCTTAAATAGAGATTAGTATAGATAATTACTATAATAATTAAAAGGATAAATTACCTGTTTATAGTTATAGTAGTTATAGGATATAGGAGGAAAGTTAGTATAGTTAGAGAAAAATAGGATTTATATTTAGTAATAATTTTTATTAACTAAGTAGGAAGGAGCAAATATCTTTCTTTATTTAATAGAAACTAATAGTATAAAGTATTAAGTTTCTAAAATCTACTATAAATTATATAAGTATCCTAAAAATATAGGAGTAGGCTTATTAAATAGAGAATCTTCTAAATATATTACTAATAAAATTATAGGTATTTTTATTTTTATATATTTAGAATAAAAGAAGGGAAAACGTAGTAAAGAGTAAGCTAGTATATAGACTAACTATTATATATTTTAATCTTTTTTGATATTTTAAAGCTAAAAAAAACTTCTCTCTAAATAATAACCTACTAAGTATAATAACTATAATAAAAGCGTAATTATAACTACTATAAGTAAGGTAATATTATAATTTTACTTATAAATTTAAGTAGCTAACTTTTATAAATTAGTAAGTTATATTAAAATATTCTTAGAATATAATTATAGTATATTCTGCTTATTTTTATAGTAATCCTTTATACTAATCTATTATAGGCTAGCTGCTTAGGTCTAGTACTAGAGTAAAGTATAAAGCAGAGTCAGATTATTCTGAGAATATAAACACTAAAAAGTCTTACTAGTAAATTAATAATATAAATAAGGCCTAAAAGGAAGTTAATTATACTAAAAAGGCTCTTAGATAGTAGAAGGCCTATAAACTTAAAGCATTTAAGGCTTTAAGTAAGTGGACTAATAGTTCTATAACTAAATATACTAAGCTAGAAGCTTAAGAGATCTAATAGATTAAAGCCTAATAGTAAGTATCTTTATCTCTTAATTAAGTATATACTAATATCCCTATAGTATATTAAAGGGAACTTACCTAAACTAGCTTCTTACTAGAATAGCTAGCCTAGCCTTCTCTAGCTACTATAATATTATAGTTAAAGATAGAGATAAGGCTTAGAAAGATATCCCTATAGAGGAGATTAATAAGGATACCCAGATAAATCTGGATAATATTAAGGGTTTGCTTAATTTTAATATAGGTATTAATAAGAAAATGCCTACTATTAATATTGCTAAGCAATCTACTATAATTATTAATAAGCTTATTAAGATATATAAATTACTATAATTAATTGCTATAATTACTAATAAATATAGGAAAACTATATCTAAAAGTACTACTTCTTCTATAATAACTGGGAAGTTATACTAGAGAGACTTTATATTAAAGTTAAATGCCTTATAAATAACTCTGCTTTTATAGTAGCTATTATATATAAGTATAGTCTAATTTAACTAGGCTATAACTACCTAGTAGCTAGTAATATCTTTACTAAAGAGGAGATATTTCTTTAATTTTCCCTTACTAAATACTAGTAGCTAAAGTGCTTCTCCTAAAAGAAGTAGAAATACCTAGTTCTTAACTCTTCTATTAAGAAGATTAAGATATAAATAATATACTATTATAGTAATCTTTTATATTTATACTAATTTAAATAGAAACTTTACCTTAGTATACTGCTCTGCTTTTAAGATATATAGTATACTATATATTATAGCTAAGTACTACTATAGTTCCTCCTTTAAGCTATTAGTTAAGGCTATATTTACTAAAATCACTAGCTAGGTAGTTTAGAGAGGTGTTTAGAAGCTTATAGGTCTATCCTAGCTTTAGAATAACTTTACTGCTCTTACTTAAATAGTTAACTTTCTATCTATAATAGATAGTTTATTCTTAGCTGTTTTATAGCTAATCCCCTTCTTTCTTAAGCTTAAGCTTAGACAGGATAGTACTCCCTATAACTAGCTATAAATTAGTAAGATTACTTAGAAGCTTACTTA
This sequence comes from Colletotrichum neosansevieriae, assembly GCA_036785495.1. Lineage (NCBI taxonomy): Eukaryota > Fungi > Ascomycota > Sordariomycetes > Glomerellales > Glomerellaceae > Colletotrichum > Colletotrichum neosansevieriae. The sequence goes on along the minus strand of JAVHLV010000157.1, from coordinate 50,097 downwards.
TTAACTTAACTTTTTACTCTAAATAGTATAGCTATTTAGATTTAGTAATAGTATTAGAAATAGAAAGTAAGTAATTATTATAGTAATTATTTAAAGTAATCTAAGTAAACTAAACTAATCTAATACTCTATACTGCTATCTTCTTTATTAATTCCTTTACTAAGTCTATATCCTTCTTTTATAAGGTTATATACTTAGTATAAATTACATAGAGATTTATATCTATTAATATTAATATAATTCTATAATAAAAAAGTGAGATATCTCTTATTTTTAAATATATTAATAAGGAATTACTTACTGATCTTATAGAGAGCTTTAATAGCCTGTAATTAGAATTAAATCTAATAGCAGTTTTTAAGAGGGAGACTATAAGTTATTTCTCAAACTAATCTAGTAAATATACTTTATAGAATTAAAAGATTAGTTATCTTTTAGTATTTTTAAATCTCACAAAGTGTAGTTACTATACTTCTTAGTAAAAGCTTAAAATAATAATTATATTACTTACTACTAGGTCTCTATCTATAAACTTTCTAGTATCTTATAATCTAAACTAGCTTTTTCTAAGCTGTTTTTAGTAGCTGTTTTTAGACTATTTATAGTAGTTAACTAGTATCTATCCTTCTAGTAAACTTTATTATAAGATTCTATAGCAGGAGGCATAGTAATTTAATCTCAGAACTGCTAATATCTAGGCTAGCTTAGATAATAGTTATTATATAACTTATACTCCTTTATAGAGTTTCTAGAACCTCTTTAACTAGCTGCTTTTAAGGCTTATTTAGATTATACTCTGCCTTTAATAGGGGGTTCTAAATTAGCAGTGAAGAGCTCTCTGTTCTTTCTAGAGAGCTCCTATTAGATATAGAGCTAGTTAATAAGCAAGATATTAAAAGATAAATATAAGTAGAAGGAAAAAAAAAAGATAAGGGGTCTAAATCTGACTAAATTTATAAAGTAAATAAATTAGTTAGAAACCCTAAAATAGCTACTTATATAATTACACTTTATCTTTTATTTATATTTACCTTATAGTAATCTATAAATTTTCTCTCCTTTAGTATCCTTTATTGCTCTATTATTTATAATAGTAAGTTCTCCTAGGTTAGACTCTTATAGGCTAGACCCTTTTAGATTAGAAGCTTCTAAACTACTAGATACTATCTAGCCTATAATAACTTATATAATAACTTATTTCCCTCTTACTAGCTTATAGCTATAATTAAAAATTGTTATTTTTGTTCTTAAAACTACTTAACTTTTTCTCACTTTCTGGAAAACTCTACTATAGTATCTTAAATAGGTTTAACTTAGAAAATATACACTATAGTTAATAGCTCCTAAATTAAAGTGAAAAGCAATTATAAAATTATTCTAGACTCTCTCTTATAGGACTTCTTATTAGGTATAGTTCTACTAAGGCTATAATTTAATCTTAGGAGAGCTAAAGTTACTCTATAAATATTATTAATAATCTTTTACTTATCCTATAATTAAGAACTCTAGTATAAGTGCTATATAATAATATCTTAACTTAAAAGTATATCTTTATACTTAGTGTAATAGTGGTGGTATAATAGCTGTAAGTTAGTTAATATATTTATAGTAATCTTTTATAGTAATCTGGATTTAGAAGGCTTATAATATATCTACTTTAAACTAATAAGTATTAGTTTACTTTATTATTAGTGCTAACCTTTCTCTTAATTCTATTATAAACCTTGCCTTTAAGAACTTTTATTTATATCTTAATCCCCTTTACCACCTACTATCTTAATAAACTCTCTGAAAATAGGTAGCTAAAAAAGCCTTATAGATCTAATAAACTACTCTTTAGTTAATTCCTCCTACTACTAATATCTCTCTTATAATTAATATCTAGAGTACTTCTAGCTTAAAATACTCTCTGCTTAGTATTCTTTATTATTTTATTAATTAGTAATAGAGGTTATAATAAGTGCTCCTTAGTGCTATTAATATAACTAATAGATATATAGCAATTAAATAAGCTAGAGCTCTGTTAAATCTCTTTAAGGGGATATACTAAAAGATATATAAAACTATTAACTTTTAGACTGTTTTAGCAGATAATATAAGTTCCTTTAAGCTTAAAGTTTTAGCTTAGAAACTTATAAAAGATTTAGTATCTCTAGTCCAGCTAATATATTATATTTACTATTTAGCTTATATCTTTAATCTGATTATTAGAGCTATTTTTAAGGCTTTTTAGATCCCTATAGTAGATATATTTATAGAGTCTTAGCTATTAACTACTTGCTTAAAAGATAAGGAGGACTCTGAGAATAATAACCTATTTAGCTTAGATAGCTAAGATCTAGATACTAGAGATAATATATCTCTTAGTCTATTTAGAGATATTATTTAAAAAGTAAGTATAAATATTTAGAAATTATCTATATACTAATAGTTATCTAGATTTAGTTTCTAGCTGTTTTTCTAAAGCTATCTAGTAAGAAGATATAAGAGTTTCTTAACTTCTAGAAATCTATCCAGAAAAATCAGTAACTATTATACCTACTTTATAATATTAAGATAAGATAGAACTCTACTATACTTATATATATTTATATAAGAGAGCTTAAGATAATAATTTCAGCTTAGATTAAAAAGCACTCCCTTTATGCCTAGTTTACTTTTACTAAAGCTAATTAAGAAGCTCTTAATATTTTACTTAATATTACTAGCCTCTTTTTACTTTTTACTAACCTCCTCAGCTAGTTAAATAACCTTACTCCTAGCTATACCTTTACTTTATTATAAGTTATAATAGTCCACTTAGATCTTTGTGCTATTATACTAAAGGAAAAAGTATTATATAAAGATTATACCTAGGTAATAGTTCTTCAGATAGCTACTAAAAACAGATAAGATAAGCTATATAAGTATATTAAGAAGCTTATTAATAAGGAGTCTTTTAAGGTATATAGTATTGCTATATTGCTTACCCCTAAACCTAGAACCTTAATTATAAGTATATATAATATATAATTCCACTTTATAAACTTTTTTGAGGATTTACCCTCTTTTACTATACTCTAGACTTAAGTATAATAAGACTTTATTAAGGTTTATACTAAGTAATACTATAAAGATATAGAGTGCTATAGTACTAGTAACTAAGCTATAACTTAGAGATTATAGTATATACTATATAGTCTACTATTATATAGTTTAAAGAAAAAGGTATTTATAGTAATCTAATATAGTAATTAATTATACTAACTAGTTATAGGGGAAGCTATTAATATTTTAAGAAGCTTAAAATATTTATAATAACTTTTTTAATACTAGTATATAATATTAATAATATATTAGTTTTATAGCTAATATAACTAGTTATATATCTTATAGAAACTATGTGGTAATTTTAGATTTACTTAGAAAATAGTAACCTAAGATTCTATAGTATTTATTAAATAGCTTAAGACTTCTTATCTATTTAACTAATATCTATCCCTCTTAAATGCTTATTTAGCTTTGCTTACTATATCTACTATTACTCTTACTTTAACCTCTCAGCTAATACTATTTTTAATACTCTTACTATTAAAATTAATTAATATAATAAGGCTTAGCTCTCTCAGATAACGCTTAAAGAGATCTCTGATAATATTAATATTACTGATACCTTTAAGAAGTAGTAGTATATTATCAGAGAGGCTTTTAATTACTCTTCTCTTTTAGAGAAGGATAATATTAAGAAGTATCTTATAATCTTTAATAATATGTTAAACCTTTCTATTATTATTAAGAAAGATAGTAATAATATAGCTAGTATTTAAGCTATTTCTAAAGATAAGGATATTATAGAAAGCTCTAGAGATAAGCTATTACTCCCTTTATCTAGCACTTAGCAGCTAAGATTTTTAAGCTAATTATCCTAACTAAGCTACTTACCTATACCTCCTATATCCTAATAAATACCTCACTTATCTATAAGCTACTCTTCTAAGTTAATATAATAGAAGTAGAGAAAAACTACTATACTAGTAGTTATAAGCTCTTTATCTAATAGCAAATAAATATCTATTACTTCTACTTCTATTTTAAGTAAAGTTAAATTTCTTAAGTTAATACCTTATAATACTATAAGTATCCTAATATAGTTATAGTAATTATTTATAGTAATCTTACTTATAAGCCTAAATCTTTATATTTACTAAAACCTGTTTATTATATATATTTTTCTATAGGTAGTACTATATAGTATTAACCTATAGGTAGTACTACCTATAGGCTTAACTACCTATAGGTAGTTAAAGTGGGTACTACCTATAGGTAGTTTAGGCCTACCCAAACTACCCATAGGTAGTTTTGGGTACTACCCATATGGGTACCCGTGGGTAGTTAGCAAGCCTATGCCTAATCACGAGTATATATGTTAGGGATCGAGCAAATACATCAGCTCTTTGCCTCTTTTGCAGTAATTATCAGGTTATTTAACCAAGATTAGAGCGTATTGTGGAGTCCATTCGGTGAACAGCTTGAAGACACAACTTCCAGGTTGGCAGCCGGCTTGTCCTCCGCTACGATGACTTGCTGGGGTGGTTTCATTTGGGATAGCGTGCCACGAATCACAGGTTGAATCCCACTGGGGTTATTGGTGATTGCCACAACGGATTCCTGACCATACTTAGACTTTTCTGGAGACTGGACAAAAGTCTGAAGTTATCAACAAAGTCATTCCCCCGAAGCTCGGTATTCCCTGATAATTGCCCTGGCAGATCAAGCCTTCCCTGCTGACCGGAACCAGTGCATATATCTTTCAGCGGCATCCTGCATGCTTCTAGTTCCAGCCTCGATCGTCGTAGTAATCGGACGCCCCCGAGTCTTTTCCTGAGAAGCAGCGTAATGATTGTTGATGCCTTTGTTGATGTTGATCTTTGTCACCCCGGCACCAATACACTTATTGAAAATCTCTTCCGTAAACGGGTCGCAGCCGTGAAGGATAAGTCGTACCCTGTCCCCAACGGCCTTGTTGACATTCTCAAGCCTGTCATACTCCAGCTTGATACCCCTAGGCCCATACTCCCCGTGGACGTTTCCAAAGGCAGGGGCCAGCATCTTGATGCCAGTAGCGACAAACTCCTCGGCCTGCTCCGGCGTGGTTAAGACACCGGCAAGGTCGATGGTTTCCGCGACTCCGTCCTCGCCGCCCTCTATTCTGCCGGGCTCTGCCTCTGTCGCGATGCCTCGCTCGTGGCAGTAGTTCACGAGTTCGCGAGTCAGAGCAAGGTTTTCCTCCTTTTCGTAGTGGCTCATGTCGACCATGATACTATCGAAGCCGTCGGGTATGTCTGCTGCCCGTCTAACGAGATCCGGCGTCTGGCAATGGTCGAGATGCAAGGATGCCGGGATTTTGGCAGAATGGCAAAGATGCGCCGCAGCGCGGACGAGCGCGTCCCCGGCATAATGGATCGCCCAAGGGAAGAGTTGAACCACTACTGGCGAAGACGTCGCCTCGGCAGCACGAATGGATGCTACTACAGCCTCGAGGTTATAGCAGCAGAAACCGGCGACGGCATAGTTTCCTCTCTGCGCAGCGTCGAGGATCTGCAACGTGCGATTTTCGAATAGAGGGGGTCTGGGCATTTTTGCGACTAGGTGATCTTCGGAATGTTATCAGCGGCGTCCAAGGAATAGTAGTAAATCAGAGGCTGGCGACGTTGTCTTCGGGGCAGGCTAGACGGCAGCCGTGAAGGCCGAAGGCTCAAGTCCAAAGATCATGCGACTTCAGTCACTGATGACGGCTTCCGGCAGCGCGGGGAGATATCCGCGGTGCGGGCCAGGAGACAGCCGAATGAAGAAATCCGTGCCGAACCGACCCCAATCCAATTCCCCAGAGCAAGATCCGGTTGGAACATCTTGCGGAAGTGGACCCAGCCGCTTTTCCGCATCTGTGGCTACAGCATCGGGAGTCGTGAGATTTCATCCCGAGATGTGATCCAAAACGTCATCTGACATGAGGGGGTCGGCTAATTGAGTGAAATCATTTCATACGTTTGTCGGAGATTCTCCGCTCTCCCCGGTAATCTGCACATATCTGTCAAGCATGCCCGCTATCCGACATGCATTCATCCAAAGTTGTCAGCCGACGATCGATGGCCCTCATTGACAATTATTCTACTGTCATCGTAACTGACTTCACCCAATTTTCATTCTCGCATCATGGGTTCGACATTACCACCTATTGCCTTCATCGGCCTAGGCGCCATGGGCTTTGGTATGGCCACAAATCTCATTCGACTTGGCTATACCGTTACAGGATTTGACGTGTATAAGCCGACACTCGATAAGTTCAAAGAGGCAGGAGGGCATGTTGCTACCAGCCCAGCCGATGCGGTCGCTGGAAAGCATAGCTGCGTATGCATGGTTGCCACCGCTGAGCAAGCGCAAGGCGTACTTTTCGAAGGAGAGACAGCAGCTATCACGGCACTGCCCCAAAGCGCTGCTTTGCTTTTATGTTCCACTGTACCATGCGGCCATGTCCAATCGGTGGAACAGGAGCTTATCAGAAGAGGAAGAAGCGACATCGCGCTGGTCGACTGTCCAGTCTCTGGTGGTGCAGGAAGAGCAGCGGATGGCACACTTTCAATAATGGCAGGGGGCGCGGAAGCCTCTATCCAGAAAGGACTGCCCCTTTTGCAAGCCATGTCTGATCCTGCCAAATTGTACGTGGTTAAGGGCGGTATCGGAGCGGGAAGTAACATGAAGATGTGCCATCAGGTCCTGGCGGCCAACCAGATCCTTTCCGCCAGCGAGGCCCTGGGATTTGCCGGCCATCTCGGGCTGAATCTGGAAAAGACTGCCCAAGCAGTACTCAAGTCAGATGGATGGAGTTGGATGTTTGAGAACCGCCTGCCCCGACTTCTTCACCCTGAATTCCAACCAATCGCCAGCGCTATCACCATCATCCTCAAGGACACAAGCATCATCACCTCGGAGGCAAGACGTGCCCGTTTCCCGACGCCCATGACGACGGCAGCCGAGCAAGTTTACTTCAGTAGTCTTGGCAAGGGCTACGGGCCCGATGATGATAGCAGTCTGCTTCGACTTTATGTGGAGGGGAAGGGGAAGATCGGGCCTGTGAAGCCCCTGGTGGAGGCGGAGGAAGCAAAGGTCAATCTGGTGATCAACCTTCTCCGAGGCATCCATCTTTGCGCGGCAGCGGAGGCGATCTCATTTGCCCATCACGTCGGCCTGGATCTGGATCAAGTACTCGAGTTGTGCCTCAACGCGGCTGGCGGAAGTAAGATGCTTTCAGGGTTTGGCAAGGTTTTCCTGGATGCTTGTAGAGATGGAAGGGCCAAAACTGGCTGGGCCGCAAGAGACAATGAGGGATACCTTCAGGCGATTGCCCAAGACCTACGGAACTCGGTAGACGAGGGTCAAAGACTGAAGCTGCCGCTATTCCTAGGCACCCAAGCATACACCCTCGTGGAAGGTGTCCTGCACAGCGCCAAGGACAATGCAGAGCAGCTTGCGATTGGTTCCATCATTTCTAGATGGACGGCATAATGCGCGACACAGAAATAGAGCATTTGGGACATTCAGTCGTAACACCACCCGTACTGGGACTAAAGCGACCTGTCATCCCAAGGGCAGTCCCAGCGTGCCAGCTTCCAACTGGGCTGTCAACTCTGGTTTCCAGACCCACCGTCAGCATCTCTGGGATAGGAGCCAAAAAAGTAGGTTCACTTGTTCATTCTCTACTTTCTACCTGCAATCGAAACACTTTGCAATCCATGAGGCGGAACAAGAATACTTCGTCCATAGTATCCATCCGAGAAAAACCTAAAAATTAGTTTCGGCTCCTAACGCCGTCGCCTTACGCACTATGGGCAGACTTGGCCGTCGACGGATGCCGATAGGAAGACTCCTCCTCGTGAAGCATATTCCTCTTGCCATGATCCGGCACCGTGTCAGAAGAAGAAGAAGAAGAAGGGTGGCCTTCGTTCGGTAGCATGATGGCTCGGTCCAGGGCGTACGGCAGGCCTCGGTGACGGCCACGAATCATCATTGCACAGATGACGAGCTTGCTGAAAGTGGTGAACTGTCCGCAGAGCGATGTCGTGACCGTAGGGTGTCCCAAGGACAACCCAACGTTGCCACTACGGGTTAAGTGAGCGATACAGAACAAATCACGCGAGGGGTGGGGTACTTGCTATGCGCTGACGACTTCGAAGAAGACTGGGAACACCGAGAATGCCTGGCAAATGTCAGATACGGCCTCCGTGGAAAAAGAAAAAGGGTGGAGAGCACTTACTGGTTCATTCAAGTCCATGATTCTCTCGGATTCTGCGATGCAGATGCAGAAGGTGCCGAGGAAGATGTACCATAAATCGAAGCTGAGCTGGTTGCGGACGTGGGCCATGACGTATGAAGCGCCATTGTTCTCGTCCACTTGGCTGTCGGTACCGTAAACGCCAAGAGCCCTTTCTTCGTATGTGTTGGAGGCACGAATGCTGATGGCTATCGGGAAGATGGCAATATACATCATGCACAGCAAGCTGAACTGCACGCCGGGGTTGACTAGTGAGAGATTCAGAGTCGAGGTGCCGGTGTGTCTCGATGACGCAGCCTGGAAAAGAGCCGACAGGATACGAGGGCCCATTGGGAGGTCGGTGACGGCAGGGTTGTCCAGGTCCAGAACGATGATCAACAGGACGTCGATAAAGTTCAGCACGAACACGATACCGAACAAGATCCAAGTCGGACGACCGGGGAAGAGAAGAGTATAACATCTTCGAGGGTGATCGAGAAGGAACTGGAGGTGTTCTTTGGTGGCCGACTTCTTGCTCACTACCTTCGACATGGTCCAGATAAGAAGGCGGAGGAGAACGGGGTAAATGGTGTTACCTGCGAAAGCAAGGAACGTCATGACGAGCATCGGCCAAGTAGCATCCTTGAAGGTGGCCATCGAATCGGGGGTGAGAGTAAAGCCGAGATTGTCGGCCATGGTCTGGGCGGAATAGAAAGCCCACCAAGTCCGGCCTTGGCCGTTCTCTGCCAGCCAGTCTGTGTACTTGGTCGGGGCGTGCAAGATCCAGGGCAAAAGGCAGATGACTCCAAACAAATGGAGCCCGAAGAAGTAACCTGGCGTTAAATCAGCCTAATCTGTGTGGATGCGTGAGGGGGTTATGCAGGCGTATACTAGAAACAATCTTGAGCAGCAGCTTCAGGCTTCTGTACTCGATACCCCCGAGGAGCTCACGATCACGCTCGGTCAAGTGGAAGAACTGGGAGTTACGTCCGACGGTGACTTGATGGGACAACTGAGGAAGATCCGTTGTGCGCGGCCGAGTCGACAGGTCGGAGCGACGCGATTCGCGTTCCGTAGACTTGGTCTGGCCGAGAACAAGAAGAGACGAGGCGACCTTTTCCACTGAGCGGGCGGCGCGCATTGCCGGGCCCTCGAGGTTATGCGGTCTTCGCCGGGTCAACCCCGTTGCTGACGGCCCAACAGGACGAATGGCGTCTATCTCGGGCATTAGCAATCACGAGTTTCGTGGGTTACGACTTTCATGTATTTCCATGTCGCATTAGGTCGCTTGAGAGGCTTCGACTCACCGTCATCGTTGTCTACACCCTGACTAACTTCGATCATGGACTGTCCTGCAGAATTTTAGCTAGAGCTCACTTGGAACGGCAGACGGTCTCACCATCGTCACGGTCCCTAGGACCAGGAACGTGCAACACTGTCTCATTAGCTTGGTTTGATCGAGGTTGCGGTAAATTGTCTTCAAAGGTGATGGTGGTCGATCTGGCTGGAGGTTTCGGGATCGTGGTGTCGGCTGCGTCTTGGTCCGGGTTTGTCTCGGTGTTGCGGACGGGATCGTGCTGAGGATGTTGGCTGTCTTTGAGGTCATCTTCATCGTCGTGCTCCGGTGCAAAATTGGCTTCCAGGTCCTCTGGGTTCCCTCGGTTGGAGGCCGCTGCAAACTAATGTGAGTGCAAGGGCGATTAAAAGGTTGTTTTTGGGTTTGTAAGTGTGACTGACCAATGCTCTTCAGACGTTGCTGGAACCAATAGAGGCGCGCGACAACGACCATGATATTGACAAACATGAGGTTGGTGATGATGGGGATGACGTAGATGTAAACTTGTTGGTAGGTCTTCATGTCCTTTACATCGACGCTGGACATGAAATGATCAGCATCTACGTTGCTGCAGCAAGTTCAAAACACTAGCCAGTCGCAACGTACGTATTCAGGCCTGACTCGGTCGAGCCGCTGCAGCCAAAGAAGAAAACATCGACGGCGGCGAGGTTACCATAGGGATACAGAACGATGAAGGACAATAAGCTGCAAGAGAGAATCCATGCGTCTGTGTTAAAGACACTACTATCAGCTTGGGTCTCTCGGGTAGTTTGGGAAGGAAACTTGCAGTGCAGGGATATAAAGTTGAGCTTAGGCTTCCACATGGCTGCAAGTACTTGCAATAACTCAGAAGCTTTGGAGATGATGCAAAGACTCGATTACGATGATATCGAATGGGACAGTTTGCGCGAAATACAGGCGATCGAGGCAGGCAGGCTGACAATGAGTTTTTGAAAAGGGATGAGACCGTCAGGCGCGCATCGCGGGGGGAAAAGGCGGCTTAAAGACGCAGTCAGGGAGGGAGGCGAAGTCACAGCGCCTTAGGCCAGGAAGGGAAAGGAAAGACAACCTCTCGTTCTGAGGGAATTAATCACACCTGCAGTCCTGCAGTAGGGCCAGAAAACACTCGCAAGCAAGCTGGACGAGCGGGCGTGCCAAGACGAACTTTGGCCAGTTAGAAGCTGGGGCTGTGAGCTGAATGGATACTTGGTCATCACGCTTAACCAAGAGGAAGAGAAATGGGTAGGACGAACTTGACGAGTCGGATGCTTGGCGAGAATATCACATCTTGAATCATAGAATATCTCTTTTGTGCACAAATCGAGGCGGTTTTGCGGGGATTACATTGTACTAAAGTATGCTTATATCTAGGGGCCCTGCACAGAAGGGGAAATGAACCGCAATTTGATTGGCTACCTACCTTTGCACTACATGTGGCTTTCCTGTGGCGGAGACCGAGGTGTGGCGGAGGCAGCCGGAGAGTCACTCACCGAAGACTTGTCCAAGATCTACACCGGCCGGTCACCGAGAATACTCACGAGGGCGGACACAGCATTGCTGGTGCATCCTCAACTGCGCCTTCAGGTGGCCAATATGTCGGCATGCTTGACAAAGTCCAAACCTAAAGGCAGAAGCCTGGAATAGCACAGACATTAACCGGGCTTGCGTACCCTATCACCTGGTCCAGAACCAACACCAGGCAACCAACAACCAACGACTAACGACTAACGACTAACTGGCTTGGCATCGTTTCCCCCAACTTCATCTTCTTCGTCGATTCTGGAGCTGTCAACGTGTCAGCTCGGTTCCCTTACAGCATGAGATATCCTGCTGCCTTTTCCTTCCAAGAATTTGAAAAAGAACCAACACTTCCCGTCTTAGGCGTTCTCATCGCGCTCATCGACATGCGACGCTATATTCTACGGAACATCCTCATCTCTGACGTCTTCACCGCAATTTTCGCCGTCGTCATGACTTCATCGTGGCCTTACGACTGCCCGACAATCATCGACACTCTCTCTCTCGTCCCCGGCTACTGGTCGCCAGACGACGAGAAGCCCGATCCACGACAGGCACCGCTTTATTCGATGCAAAAGATACACAACGTCCTGATCAACTGCACCACTCTCAAGAGTCTCAAGCTGCGCGTTACTCTTTTGGGCTACTCAAGCTGGCCAGACCGATTCAACTTCCCGTTTGACTTCCCCGGAGGATCGCATTATACGTTCAAGCTCCAAGTCCTCCATCTCCACGGGTACGAACTTGACGAGCGACCATGGATGCTTGTGCACCCCCCAGACAAGCTGTTCCCATAATATCCGCATAGTTGGGCTCCCGACGGCAGTGAACTTAATCTGCGGTGGTACTTTTCTGACCGCGCGACAAAATACTACCAGTGGCGCGACCTCCCAGAAGAACAGAGAAACAAAACGAACCTCGACCTCTGGATTGATGCCATGGACCTGTCTCATATCCGAGAGTTGGTTTTGCGAGGAATCAGAGGCGAGGAGGTCACCGTGATACGGTTGCCTCCGTTGTTGAAATCACCAAAGTCACTCATCATTCGGAGCCGCTATGCGCGAGGCTTCATTCTCGCCCTTCCCCAAACCTCACTGGAGCATCTATGTTGGATCTCCGATTGTCGTCGCAAACAGCTGCTGAGTCCATTCTGGACGTTCTACGCCATCATGGAAAGTCCCTGCTCAGCCTCGAGCGACGAGAACCCAAGAATTCCTACTACCGTCGAAAGGTTCCAAGCGCTGGAGAGCTCGCGTCTCTTGGAGACGCGGCACCGAATCTGCAGACTCTCATAATCGACCTTAATCGCGACGAGACCTGGCCCATGGAGGAACTCGAGGCCATTGCCGCGCACTTCCCCAGCCTCAATAAGTTAACAGTATATTGGGAGCTGGCCAGTGAGCAACGTCGCCAACGAGAGTCTTCTGAGTTGTCTCAAGAATACTTCACGGAAAAGGACAAGTCAAGGTGGAAGGATCTTGACATCATGGCAAGACCGTTGTTCAACAAGACCAGCGCCACGGAAATATTTCGGTTCTTCAGGAAGAACAAGGTTGGCTAGGAATTGTTTGAGGTAAAGTTTTTCGCCGGCGACTGGGAGAGATCACATAGCGGTCCCTTATATCAGCCTAGTTGGCTCGAAAACAGGAACGTGTGGGTGACGTGCAAAGTTATTGACGATGGGGTGGAGTGATACGACACCCATCACGAGCGACCGATCCTGGATCAGTTCAGAGCCCCTCGACTTGCAGCCCGTCAAAGTGAGCATACCGCGGTCTGCAGATGAGCAATTACAGAGAGAAACAGAGTTGTAGTTCGTATTGAGACACCCGAGACTTCGCTGCAAACACCCATGACGGAGAACGCCGATTCGCCTCAAAATCGACGTTGGCTTCATATCGGACGAACCCATCGGTGAACTTCTGTTAATCCCACCTTGAGTGACCAACGCCGGGCATTTCCACCGCGGCTTCAAGGAACCCCGCTGCAGATGCGATGCCGAGGAACCGGGCCGCCCTCCCCACATCGCCAAGGCCGCCCAATTACCAATGCGACTGGTGACACGTGCCGGTGATCCATTCACAACCTTACAGACTTGCCCGTCAACTCTAGTTCGTTTCTGTTGTGCAATCTCCGCGCCTGGCAAACATTTGCCCATGGCAACCATACGGGACTCTAGAAGGAGGGGTCCTGTTTCCAGTCGCCGCTGCAATAATCCTTGAAGGTTGTCGTCATTGAACACAGCTTCTTGAAATCGACCATCCCTGCGTCGTTCCCATTGCCCAATCATTGTTCGGATGATTACCCACGAGCTTGAGCTTGCCCATCTGCAACACGTGCGGCCTGCCGGTCTGTCTGCCTAATTGGACTGGAATCTCCCGAACTCCATCCCGGTTGAAATACTGGAGACTTCCGTGTTTTCGGGATGCTCATAAAATGAGAGGCCATCCGCCGCAGGATGGCGTAGAGAAGAGCAGCTGTCTCCCTTGCTTTCCCTCCGGTGCGACATTATCCAGCTCGCCAGCATGCTTCAGTCTGCAGTCAGCATTCTGGCCCTCGCGGCCGCGGCGTCGGCCGCCTTTACGGGGAACATGAATTACCTCTCTCCCTCCAAGCATCACGCCTCGTTGGGTATCTCCATTCGCAAGGTCGCCAAGAGAACCTATGCCAACTCACCCTGGGATCCGGCGAAGCTCAACTTCACGCATGGCGTGGCGTCTGGCGATCCCCTCGACGACAGCGTCATCCTCTGGACTCGCGCCGCGCCGAGCACGGATAACGACAAGAGCAACACCACCGTCTCCGGTTACGTCCCGCTCTACGACCATAGCACTGAAGGCTACGTCCAAAAGAGCGATTCGCCCGTCTGTGTTGACTGGAAGATCGCCACCAACGACAAGTTCGACAGTGTCGTGGACTCGGGCACTGCTTACACGAGTTCTGATGTGGATTTCACCATCAAGGTGGAAGCGAAGAAGCTTGCCCCTTACACGGTCTACTGTAAGATTTCCATCACAATCACCCGAAAAGCCCAATACTAATTCCGAGAAAAAAAAAAAAGACTATCAGTTCGCCATTTGCAACTCGAACAACACTTCTCCCGTCGGCCGTACGAAGACGATCCCCGCCAAGGATGCTAAAGTCGACACTCCCGTGAGAATCGCGGTTTACTCTTGCAGCAACTTTCGTATGATATGCCCAATGATGAAGACCTCGGCTAGCTTGCTGATTGATGTGTAGCTTTTGGATTCTTCAATGCCTACGGCAACCCTGTCAGAAAGGAGTCCGTTGACTACGTCGTTCACCTAGGTGACTACATTTACGAATATGGTAATGGCGAGTACGGCTGGGGAAACTCTCTTGATCGTATCCCACTCCCCGATCGCCAGATCTACACGTAAGTTTCTACAACCGTCATTTGGAGAATCTAGTCAGGTCTAACTCAGAGGAAGACTGTATGACTACCGCAAGCGTCTCGCGACTTACAGAACCGACTTGGATCTGCTGGCTAGTCATCAGCAATTTCCCTGGATTCCGGTGTGGGACGACCACGGTAAGTGTTCCTGCGTGAACACTTTTGATCAGCTATTGACAAAAAGAAAAACAGAGGTCTCGGATAACACATGGCGCGACGGTGCCTCGGAGCTCAACAACACCGAGGAGTCTTTCATCATGGACGGAGGTGTCTCGGTCGACCAGCGGAAGATGAACGCTGTTCGAGCTTACTTTGAGTGGAGTATGATTTTCTCGAGCCCCCTAATCCAATACCACGATACTAAGCCCACCCTAGTGCCTATTCGTCAAGTCGACATGGATGACAACCTCCGTATCTGGAGAGAGTTCAGCTTTGGCAGTCTCTTTGACCTGATTATGCTCGACACCCGCCAGTACGACCGGGCCGTAAGTGACGCTTGCATTCTTTTTTCTTTCGGGATATGCTAACAGAAACTCCAGATCACGGACGTCTACTGGAACACCGACTATGTCAACCAGATCAAGAACGAAGCCAGTCGTTCCTTAATGGGCCCTCGCCAGGAGACTTGGTTCTACAAGACGCTCCAGGAAAGCTCCACCCGAGGCGCCCAGTGGCGTGTCATTGGCAACCAGATCATCTTCAGCCGGATGAACGAAAGCTTGTCTTTCGGGGCCGAGAACCCCTTCAACACTGACCAGTGGGATGGATATCAAGCGAACCGCAACCGCACGTTTCAGGTCTTGTACGAGAAGAACGTCAGCAACAACATCTTCCTCGCGGGAGACTCGCACGCCTCATGGGTCTCGGATCTCGTCTGGCTCGGCGAGCACGACTACGACCAGAACACCGGGTCCGGATCCGTTGGTGTCGAGTTCGCAGGCTCCGCAGTCAGCTCCCCGTGCCCAGCCGGTCAAAACATCTCCCTTGCGAATGCCAACATTGGTTCGGCCTGGCTTACAGCGGCCAACCGCGAACTGCAATGGCAGGATCTCTTTTATCGAGGATACTATGAGCTGAGCATCGACTACGATGCCGTCAACGCCTCTTTCTTCGGTATTCCCACCACTAGAATCAAGCAGGGTCACGAAATCTCGCTTGCCAATTTCACTGTCGTGGCAGGTGAGAACAAGCTTCATCGCCAGAACGGCACCGCTGCTATTGGTGGTGTCGCAGAGAGCGGCAGCTTGAAGAACGGTCGGGTTGTGCAGACCAACCTCACTCACGACACAACAACCGGCGAGTATCTCAAGTACAACTCTCCTTAAGCCTACCACACTTTGATAGATTGTATATATCTCAATGGAATAATGATACCATGATTGATTGGTACAGATTTCATTTTCTGTCAACACCGATCCTTCTCCGAGAACCCCTCGCTCACTGAGTTGCATTGTAAGGAGCCTTATCAAGATAGCCTGAATTCACATTTGAATGTCCGATAGCCGATATTCTCGGGTTGTTCTTTTCCGTTAGGAAGATAACAATTGCCGAGCCCGGCGCCGGTCACCTTCCCGGAGTGGCATGGCCAGCGGTAGCATTGATTCTGATTGGCTCAGGACCAACGTTCCTTGGATGATCGCTCAACTTATCTATGGATGCCTCTCTGTAGTATGCACATGGATCAAACGCGGCAGCAAAGTGGTGAACGTCATTATGAATTGCGGTTGACGCGGGGTTACCTGATAAGTTCAATAACGTGCAACCGTACTTAAACTTTGACCTCAGTCTCCTGATATTGTATCAACTAACCCTATGATGTTCAAGACGATACCGAGACGAAAACATGGACACTCACACAAAATTTGACGTCGAAAAGACTGACAGCTCTCGGGATGTCAACCCGGAGACGCTGGTCGGCCAAGTCAAGGACGTCTCAAACGCCGATGCCGCGCTGGACTTCCTCCGGCACTGCGGCGAAGTCGCGCCCATGACGGAAGCAGACGAACGCAGGCTAAAACGCAAAATCGATTGGAGGATAGTACCTCTAATGTTTGGATGCTACATCCTGCAGTACCTCGACAAAACCCTGATCAACTATGCGAACGTTATGGGATTGCAGGAGGACACGAGCATCACCGGCGACCAGTTTTCACAACTCGCGATGATATTCTACATCAGTTATTTGGCTTTCGAGTTCCCCCACGCTTGGGGCATGCAAAGATTTCCTACTGCGAAGTACATTGGCATTATGGTCTGCCTCTGGGGAGCCGTTCTTGCTGTCACCTCGGCTTGTCACAACTGGGCGGGCCTCGTTGTAACGAGAGTTCTGCTGGGAGTATTTGAAAGCGCTGTGGCACCGTCACTGATTGTGATTACAACGATGGTGGGTAGTTCAATCCTATCTCAAATCATCATTCGCTAACCTTCTCAGTGGTATAAACGTCAAGAGCAACCTCCTCGCATGGGAATTTGGTATCTCGGCACGGGCGGCGGCGTCATCGTCGGCTCTTTGATTTCTTTCGGCTTCCAACACTACGGAGGCTCCGGCTTTACATCGTGGCAAATCATGTTTCTTATCTGTGGTTTGGTCACGGTTGCTGTCGGCATTACCGTCATTATTGTCCTTCCAGACAACCCAATGAGCGCCAAGTTTCTGTCTCCGGAAGAGAAGGTCTGGGCCATTGAGAGACTTCGGGCAAACCAAACAGGAGTCGAGAACAAGCACTTCAAATGGCCTCAATTCATTGAGTGTTTTACTGATCCGCAAACCTACTTGTTGGCACTCATAACCATCACATCCAACGTTCCCAACGGCGCCGTCTCTTCCTTCCAGGCAACGATTATCAAAGGATTCGGATACACATCAAAGGAGACGGCCTTACTTTCCATTCCATCGGGTGCCGTCAGTATCGTGTCGATTCTCGCAGCAACCAATGTTGCCGGGCGATTTAATCAGCGCGCCATCAACATCATCTGCCTGCTGATCCCCGGTGTCATCGGCGCGGCGCTCATGGCATTCCTGCCTGACCATAATAAAGCAGGAAGGCTCATCGGAAACTACATGACCAATTGTATCGGGGCGTCTTTGCCGTTGTTGTACTCACTGGTCGGCGCAAATTACGCTGGGCACACGAAGAAGGTTGGTTATTTCGCCTGCTGCTGAACTCGCAAACACTGATTCAGAGCCACAGGTGACCATGAACGCGACCCTCCTGATCTGCTTCTGCGTGGGTAACATTATTGGCCCTTTGACTTTCACGGCGGAGTCTGCGCCCGAGTATATTCCCGCAAAGACAGCCATCATCGTGACATGCGGCCTCGCGATGTTATTCACACTCATTCTTCGCTTCTACTACGTCTGGGAAAATAAACGCCGCGATAAGCTGGTACGCACCGGTGAATTGGGGCATCTACAGGATATTGAGTTCAGTGACATGACAGATCGCTTGAACAAAGAATTTAGATACACGCTGTAGTGTTTTGGTAAGAAACGCAAGTGCAGTCCTCGCGGCAAGATTGTCTATATCCTACGCCAAACAGATTTTGCGCTCGACAGCACAAATCTGGCCAGCTGCATGAAATAAAAATTGTGTTCTTGAAAGCGATGGATGTGAGCAAGTTGTCTCGTTCGTTGCATGACTGTAGTGACTGCGAATACGAAAGCTTTCCCCCGCGGCCTCCGCCACCCTTGCACTTCGTTCCGGAAACTTCTCCATTTTGCTCAGTATATACCCCGGAACCCGGAGACTCAGTCCTTGACAAGGTTTGGATCAGTGTCGACTTTTAGAGTGGGCGACGCAGCCCTATGACGACTACTTTTAGGGTGATCTTAACCTTGCCTCCCGTGCCGATATCCGTGACGGCTTGAACCTTGCCGGCCGTGGATCTCCGATCGTCGTCTGAGTTGCGTGGCATCCACCTAGTAGTCCCAGTAGTTCCGGTCGAGCGCCTGGGCTTGATCGAAGTATTTATTTTCAATCAGCCCCCCGTCGCTGCCGCCTTCTTCTGACAGGTTCACTTGATTCCTGTCGTCTGACTTTCGAGATGTAAGGCACCACTTCATCCACCACAACGTTTCTTCCTCTGCTTCAGATTCCAGTGTTCCTTTTACTATCCCTTGTTTCTTGTGGCAGGTTTCACTTCACCTTCTCTTTCTGTCTTGTAATTCATGCCGTAGTACGAAGGATATCCAAGTCCATCCGACAGAGAACTGATTCTGTTCAAGAGTTCGCAACATGGAGTCCGCAGGCGAGATCTTTACCCGCGATGTCCACACAGACACTTCAATCGTTCACGACAACTTTGAGCCACTCATAATGAGTACATTGGGAACAGCTGAGAAGCCGTTCGAGGCCGCAAGCGACAGCACGATCCCTCTTCCAAGCTTGCCCATCTACGCCGCAGAACGAATCGTTCTGGTAAAGCGCCGAGGCCGATGGGTACCACCAAAGGCCTCAAGGCTCCGAAACAATCTGTTAAGCACGATGGGACTTCTCGAACTCGCCAACGCAGGCGATTTCGCCGCCAACATCTGGAATGAAATCCCCGTGCCAGTGTATGCGATTGTGTTCATGGCACTTGGCGGCACGTTAGCTTTGGCGGTTTCAATACTTGCTTTGAAAGACACGCTCCTTAGTTGGGAAAACGTGTGTTATCTCCGCCGAGAACGATCTGAGCTGAAGACGGAACGGCTGAGACGTCTTGAGGCGGGCGAGGCGACGCTGGACGTCGATATCCTCCTCGATACGAACTTCAGAGAACTCGGAAGCGAAGTGACAAGTCGTTTTGGACTCGATATTTGCAGCGGTTTCGGCGCTTTTCTCATCAGCATCGGAACATACATGGCCATATGGGGTGCCAACAGACAAGTCTGGTTTGCCAGTAACATTCTGTCCGGTTACCTCGGTAATGCCCCGGTCGCCCTTTACGGACTGTTCAGCTCTGGTTGGTCCATTTTCATCTTCCGGAGAGCCTCGCAACATCAAAAGCTCGCTGCTCTTACCGCTCGACTTGAAGATACTAAGGCCAAAACACTCATCGGAAGACGAAGTAGGAACGTGCATGTCTACACTTTAATCAGCGCAGTGAGCAGCCTTGTCGGAGGTGCGGCGTCCATGGTCACTGCAACGAGGTGGGAGGGCTACGTGGTTCTGGTTCCAGTCATTCTCTCTTCAATGTTTTACAACTCGTGGCTGCGTCGCCATGTCGCCTATGACCGACCTGCAGTTGGAAACTCTTTGAATCTTACCGAGGAAGCAGTGATTCGACAGCTCGAGTTGGCCACAGTCACGTGGGAAGAGATCAGAGGACAGGCTTCACCGCTTCAGAGGGTTGCTGATGCTACATCTCTGAACGCCGTAATCAACTTCTGCGTTGCAAACGACCTGTTGGAAGATCTGTGTGTCCGTCTCATGACGAACAAGACTCTCGCGGCTGCTCTTGTCGATCGTGAAACCACAGAGATGACCATTGACCTGAAACGCTTGCTCGAAATACCGAAAGAAAACCAACCCATCATCTTCGAGGTCGCGAACGAGACTTTGAAATGGAGAGGACTACTGCACTTTCAATATCGCCAGCGATATCTCGCCGAAGTCCTCGGCACCATGTTGCGTCTTTCCCAGCTCAATTCATAACTGAGGAGAGCTTATGAGACTTATGAAACTCTTGGCATACTGATAGTAATAATTCCTAATATTCAACATACCTATGTAACGACAGCTAGTATTTGTGGCTTTCAAGCCTTTTGTGGACCCCGAAATGATCGTAAAACTGCGTCAACCCGCTCATTCGTACCACTGGAAGCTTACAGAATGCGCGCCTCTTATCTAATTATTCTCGACTTTCCAAAAAGCAAACAGTTTCTCGACTTGACATCCTCAACTTCCTTGTCGCCCCTTCTCTTCGGGAGGCGCAACAACAATGGTTGCGGGTACGTCAACGCTCTCCGTGTCCTTCGTTTTCTGCTTCCTTTTGAAGACGCCTCCAACGGCGGAAAACATCTTTCCGAGAAGCCTGTAGACAACCACAAAGGGCTTACCAACAAACTTCGCGGCTTTCTCGAACCAAATATCAGGGAAGATGCGCACAACAACTCCCCAGGGAATCGACATGAAGGCGATGACGATGCAAATAGCCCACTGGTTCCCGTTCAGCCCTCCCTCCTTGATTTCGAAGACGCGACCGCCAATGAAGACAATGCCGACTTGGAGACCAACCATCAGGAGATTGATAAATATGAAGAACTGGTTGCGGTGCACTCTCTCAAGCACGTTGAACTTGTTGTCCAATCTGCGGTTGTTGAACTCGTTGAAAATTTGCATCCATACAAACGTGTTGAAGATAATGGTGTCCAGTTGAAGCATTTGATCCGCGTTGTTTCTGTCGTAGTTGAGAATCTCGGGACCGGCGAAATAGAGCACAATCGTGATGACCAGCTGGAAAATGGCTTGGCCAATAATCATCTTCCACATCTGAGAGGCATGGTTAGTCAATCCTAATACGATAGGCTAGGCCATCACTCACGTTAATAGTGATGAGAGGAGCACTCTTTGGCTGAGGTGGTCGGTCCAAGATCTTCTCGGTGGGAGGGTCGGTAGCAAGTGCAAGCGCCGCAAAGGTATCCATAATCAGGTTAACCCAGAGCAGCTGTACAGCTTTCAACACTGGTTCCATGTGGCTGCTGTACATGGCGGTAATGAATGCCAACATGACTGCGGTGATGTTGACGGTGATTTGGAACTATAATAGTGCATATCAGCCAATGTTCTCGAGAAACTGATCAGCCAGATACAAGGCGAGATAAGCATACCTGAAGAAATTTCTGAACGGCGTCGTTCACAGCACGACCCCATTTGAGTGCGGTTACAATGGAAGTAAAGTTGTCATCCATCAGCACAATAGCAGATGCTTCTTTAGCAACTTCCGTTCCAGAGATGCCCATAGAGAAGCCAACATCAGCAGCCTTCAGAGCCGGGGCGTCGTTTGTGCCATCTCCCGTGACTGCGACGGTCTCCCCCAAGGCTTTAAGCCTTGTGACAAGGATGCGCTTGTCTTCGGGTGACGAACGAGCCAAGACCTGTAACCTAGGCAGGATCGCGTTCATCTCGCTCTCGGAGAGCTTGCGAAAGACCGGGCCCTCCATGATCACGCCCTCTCCGCCCGTGTAGATCCCGCACTCTGTAGCGATTGCCTGGGCCGTGATGATGTTGTCACCGGTGACCATGCGAACCGTCACTCCAGCGTGTTGTGCCTTGCGAACGGCATCGGGGACGCCCGGTCGAACGGGATCTTGGATACCAACAATGCCGAGAAAGGTGAGATCGGAGGCTGATACCAGGGATTCCAACTTGACGTGGCCATCTTCCGACGGCATGCCAGCAGGCGGCCATTGCGGATAGTCCTTATAAACGAGCCCAATTGTTCGCAGAGAGCGGCTGGCGTACTGATTGATGGTCGTCTCAAGGACCTGTCGCTGAGTCGAGTCCATGGCTTCTCCATTCAGAGTCTCCAAGTTGGCTTGTGTTGAACAGTAACTCAGCAAGATTTCTGAAGCGCCCTTGACCAACAGACGGTAGCCCTTGGTGTGATCGCGCAGCTTGATCACAGCAGCCATGCACTTCCTTCCGGAGTCGAATGGCAACATCTGTACGACCTGTTCGTTGGCGCGAGCCTCGGCGAGGGATTGTAAGCCGAGGTGGTCTTTGGCGAGAGAGAGGAGGGCAGTTTCCGTCTTGGATCCAATAAAAGTCGGCTGGCCGTCTTCTTGACCTTCAAACGCGGTGGAGTTCACAGCAACAGACTGAACGACAAGTTCCTTGGTCGCTTTCGGAACGTTGGCGGCCCACGTTGATACAGGAACAGCGGTGCCGGACTTTTCGTTGTCGGTCTGGGGAAGAGCCGTGAAGCTCGTGTTCGAGAACGTGCCGGCCACGACGGTCATCTTATTCGTTGTCTTGAAACTTCGTTAGCAAAGGAACTATCCATCTCCTGTCGTTGGAGAAACTGACCAATGTGCCTGTTTTGTCAGAGCAAATAGTTGTCGCATTGCCCATGGTCTCGCAGGCACGCAGCACACGAACGAGATTGTTCTCTTTCAGTAGCTTCGTAGTCGCGAACGCAAGCGCGAGTGTAACTGCTAATGGAAGCCCCTCGGGCACCGCCACGGCGATGATGGCAATCGCGACGACGAGCAGGTCCATGAAAGTTGACGCCTTGTCCGCCGGGAGTCGATTGTCGTTGGGGAGATGGGCGAGGAAGCGGAAGAGCAGGATGAAAAACATGAGAGCTGATGCGCCACCGCCGAGCTTCGCAATCGCAACAGCAAGGCCCTCAAGCTTCTTCTGTAGAGGAGTAGCCTCCACATCGTATCGGACGGACATCATAATCTTGCCGAAGCTGCTGTGAACCCCCACAGATGTGCAAACGTAGGTGCCCATGCCTGAAGACCGTAAGTGGGATTGTCCAATGCGTAACTTGCTTGTCGCAACTTACCCTCCAAGACCTTGGATCCAGAGATGATGAAGGGGTCCAGATCGTCCATGTTGGTGTGCTTTGTGTTCAGCAGCTTCATAACCTGGTCGCCAGCCGTTTTCTTGAGAACGTCTGACTCGCCAGTAGCCGAAGATTCGTCGCACTTGAGCTCTTGACCCTCGATCAAGATGCCATCAGCGGGCACCATGTCGCCGGGTTCAAGATGAAGAACCTCTCCAACAAGGATCTCGTTGACGTTGATCATAACAGATCTTCCAGAGCGAATGACCTTGACTTGGCGATCATCTTTCTTCGTATTCAGCCGTACGAACGCCTTCTCTTTCTGCCAGTTATTGTGGGAGCCAACGACAACGACGATGATGACAGCTGCACAAATCGCGACACCTGCTCAATTGATCAGTATACGCCAAAGGGCATGGGACGCAGTAAAACCAAGATTTGTGAAAGCTGCACGTTACCTTCAACCCTGTACGCCTCGTAAGTACGCGCCAAAAGAGAAGCAAAGCATCGTAGCTAAGTCCTGGGAAGCTGCAAGCACGTACCAGTCCACGGATGCTGGCGCCCCAGCAGGTCTCTCGACACCTAGTGTCTCGTATAAACCGAGTGCTAGGGAGATGATTCCAGCGACAGTCAAGAGAATGATGACCTTCTCGCTCAACTCAATGTACATGAGCTGCCAAATCGACTTGCCCTTCTTCGGAGGAAGAACATTGCGACCGTAGACGCGTGTACGATCGGCGAAAGGTGACGACGACGCAGAGGCGTTTCTCTCGGATGGTGTCGAAGGTTTGGAGTCGAGTGATGAGTCGACGGCCTCATTGAAAGTGATGGTAGATTTCACGGCCGTCTCGTCAACACTGAGACCGCTGCGCACATCGGCTTGGAGGCCTCGGGCAATGCCATGAAGACCTCCGAGAGCTCGGAAAGCCGAGAGGGACTTGGGATTGAGTAGCTTGTTCAGCTGGCCGGGAGAAAATGCGAAAGGGTTGTTGTCCACGTGAAAGTCGTGCTCGGTGCCAGGATCGGGGTGTAGAGCAGAGTCTGGGTCTTCGAGGACGAAGCTGGGCGCTGCACTAGGAGCAGCCGTGGTGCCGGATGGAGTCAAGAAGGGATTGGTTCCATCGGGGAGAATGGTGTCGGCGTCGCTGACGGCCCGTGACCGGGAGTCCGGCTGTGTGGGGTTGGGGCTGAGAAAGTTGTCAGCCATCATGAACTGCTGGTCTCATGTATGGGCTGGTGAAAATGAGAAAGTGTTGTCGAGCTGGAGCAAGACGTGCCGAAGAAGCGGCGGCCAAGCAATATGAATACTTCTGAGTCTCTGCAGAGGGCAGCTTTCTCCGGGCTCCCTCCTGCAAACTTGACTGGACCATACAACATGATGTCCTCATCTGGAAGAAGAGACACAGCTCTCCACTTGTCTCCAGAGCGGCAAAAGCAAAAAAGGTCAAAGGTCCCGGCCAGTTCAGCACTGCCACAATTCAAGGGACATTATGTTGACTGAATGATAATATCTGATGCGATCTGATAAGCTCGGATGTGAAGAAATGGGACCGGCAAGCCGTCGACAAGCTTAAACAAGCAGGCATCGTGCGGTGTGTGTGTGGAGTGAGACCCCGCCGGTAACAGTCTAGGTCAGCCTCAGAAACCAACGGACAGCACATGATGCAGCCTTGGCGGTTTAAGAGAGGAATCCAAGGAGCTCTGAGTGAAGATCATAAGCGGCGGGATGTGGACGACGTAGAAAAAGGGGAAGGTGGACGCGAGGGGAAAAGGAAGATGAACCGGAAATTGGCACAAATTTCCAAACGGAGACAAGGACACGCGAGGGAAGAAGGATCAGACGAGATTGTGCGTGGGGGGAAGGTTTAGCCGTTCTGACTTTCAAGATTGACTCCATTCGGACGGCGAGGGATTTCCTTTTCTTCTGACGCCGGAGACAGGCCAAGAGTCAGGCAAAAGAGGGACTGAAATTCTATTTGACAGACGCGAGTAAAACTCTTCGACACCACTGTGTTGGCGGCATATAAGGAGCTTCAAATGGAAGGTCAGACGGCGCACGTGTGCGGTTGATGCGACCTCGCCAAATCTTTCCCTGTCGCCATCCCTTCGCGAAATCCTGCTCGCGTCCGCTTCGACCGGGGGGCAACCCCACCCGGTTCACCGTGTTTCCAGCCGCTCCTCGACGCCGCCATCGACATGAACTCCTCTAGTCTACGTCTCTCTCCCGCGCGGGACCATTCTCCACGCTTTGACTCGGGGCTTGTTGCAAACCTGCAAACCTCGTAGCATTTGTTCTTGGCCGCTAAACACTGTTTCTGCCCACGCCGTGTCTGTCGGGCCATGTTTCTACCCTATGACGCTTCTCCCTTCTCCCAATGAACACATAATGACAAGAAGAGCCGGAGACCTCTGACATACACAGACAGCCCAGCCAAGAGCTTCTTCAGACAAGACAGTCGAGCCGAACCATGACTATCATCTAGCACGAGACCGACCATGTCGAACCGCGAGCCCCTCTCTTGCTGATCACACTATCTCCTGCAAAGCCAAGCGCTTGTTCAATTGATGCAACTCTGCGCTCGGAAGCCCTTGTTTCCAGGGCCGAAACCCCCCTGTAAATATGTCGGCAATTAGTATTGTCAAGCTAAGCTGATTTCCGAGGGAACGATGGGCAGAGGGAGTTCTTTCAACCGACTCACTGTCGAGAAACGCCCAGCGTCTTTGGGCAGTATCAGACTACGTGGACATGATGCGTTTGTTCTATTATTACTAGTCTTCGGTTCATGCGGTATGGTGGAGCTAGAACCACTGCGTCTCGCTTCAGCTCCATCTATGACTATTATGGAGGCCTCAAATGTGATTCGTGAGCTTCCGCGAATCGAGATGACTGTCACCCATAACTACCGTCTTTGAGTTTTGCATCCAGCTCTGCTCGTCACAGCTTTTCCTGAAAGCGATCTCTCTTGCTCGTCTATCAATCTGGTTTCGTAAGACAACACTACAGCAACTTAGATGCCGTGCACAATGCCCACGCTGTTATGGTGTCGTTGGAGTGATCTCTTGTCGGAAAAGGTCTCGAGGCTTCCGGCGAACAACCCGTCTACCGTCATCAACTGGAGCTGTGAATAAAAGCTCTCCGGTCTTGCCGTCAGAGATGGGTAAGCTCCATGTCAACTCATGTGGCGGGTCTTGCTAAGGCTTGGTGTATGCCTCATGCAAATGACTGATTAGACGAGGTTGGAGGCACTGCTTGACGTTCCGGCGCGACCAACGGAGGTTCATGGTCCACGTTCTTGGGTTGTTCTCATATGAGTCTTTCGGCATGTCTTCGAAGACAGACACCCGAATTCCCGCCTAAGGAGATTATCCATCGGTATCTCAAGGACAGGCTTGGAGGAATGCAATAAACCCTTTTGAGTCCTTGCGCAATGAGCAAGCCAGTTGCTCCTTGAATTCTCACGTGTTAGCATGTTCACTTGTCCCGTTATGTTATCAACATGTGTTTGGGCATACCTGCTCCGATGATGGCAGCATGAAGACTCTGGGAAGGCATGTTTGAATGTTTCAACAGAGAATTCTGGATGTAGAGGTGTATGACGATCTGACGAAGGTGAATTGTTGGTGGGATATTGGATGTCGTTCCAAAGTTTTGGCGAAATGAAAGATTTTGATGCAATTGACCAGAGCAACAGGAAGCGTATGAAGCAACAAACCTACCAAGGCAAGATGTCGGCATGGGTTCGGGCTAGTGAAGGGGTTCCTAGCACGTTCGACCCAAGTCATTTTCATGATCAACTGAATGGTGTTGAATATACCTGGCTGTTTGACCTCCAGCGGTCAATACATTGAGGTCAAAAACATGGCTCCGAGTATTAAACTTTCAACAGAGTGGAGGTATTGTGAATCATCAAGAACATGGAAGCATCCCAAACTCCTCTTGGCAAAGAGGTGTACCCGCTCTCGCCTCGTCTCGCGGGAATACTACAGTAGATCAGCTCGGCTTCACTATGTTCACGATATACTTTTTCCAGTGCAGATTACGTTCTCCTGGGGTATTGCAGCTTCTGAAAATCACCGGAAGGGAGGACATAGAGGCGACTGACGAAGAGGAAAGTATCAGGACAAACCAGACCCCTCTGGCACATGTCAGAAACACATTATAGAGAAATAATAAGCCACATATGAGCATTAGATACGGACTGAAACTCCGAGGACGAACATAAAATTTCAGCAGGAACAAACCGAATGTTCCGGACCGGAGCCAAAAGTTGGCCCCGGGCCGAGCGGAGCATGTGGGTCCGTGATGGACCGGCACGGCGCTGCCCGGACATCAACGATCACGTGAATCCCAGGATCCATGGAAGGAGTACCTCAGGTATGGTAAGGTACCTAGGTACCTCAGCTACCTTAGGTAATGGAATCCTCCATGCTGCTCCGAGGTTAAGCCGATCCATCGACCTCTGCCTGCGCCAGCCGGGCACACCTGGCAGCTTTTTGGAAGCGCTTGCTCCTTCCTCGTTTGGTTCAGTTCTTCCGTTCACGAAGGTCCCTTTCTCACCATGCTTGAACTTTTCCCTTCGTCATCAACCACAACCGCAGTCGGTTGCCTGATCTGAGCTTTGCACAAACCATGACGGCGACTCATGATGTCGACCTTCAACGGCCTTGTAGCAGAGTTTCCTGACATAAGGAGTAAGTCCTGGCCCGAGACCAAAGCCGAGATGAGATAACAAGAATATCCGTCCGATGCCTTGGCGAAAGCTTCACTCCGTCCTGCCGCGTTCAACCAGGCGAATTTCTTTCTGGCCGGACTGATTCTGATATCTGCCACAGTTGACTTCTTCCGGAAACACCCTGGTCGGCGTCCACCACTCGCATGCTTTCTCAGCCATGTCCACAGCGACCACCTCGCAGGCCTCGAGACCCTGCGATCTCCCTTCGTCTACTGCTCCGCAGCCACGCGTGAGATGCTCCTCCGTCTCGAGCGGTACCCCTGCCGCATCAATTATGCCAAGGGCATCCTCGAGGCCCGAGTGCAGACCTACAAGCACCTCAAGAACCTCCTCAAGCCGCTGCCCCTGGATACCCCCACCACTCTTGAGCTGGCCCCCGGAACCTGCATCCAGGTGACTCTCCTCGACGCGAACCACTGCCCTGGTTCCGTCATGTTCCTGATCGAGGACTCCCGCCACGCCGTCCTCTACACGGGCGACATCCGGAGCGAGCCCTGGTTCGTGAACGCCATTGCTAGGAACCCTGCCGTCGTCGAGTATACCTGCGGCATCAAGAAGCTGGACAAAATCTACCTCGACACGTCCTTCGTTCAGAATGTCCCATTCCAAACAAAAGCTGATGGTATCGCCCAGCTTCTGCGCAAGGTTGCCTCGTATCCCGACGATACTATCTTTCATATTCAAGCATGGACCTATGGCTACGAGCAGGTCTGGATCGCTCTGTCCAAGGCCCTGAGGTCCAGGATACACGTTGATGATTACAAGATGCGCATCTTCTCGTCGCTCATCGGCAAGGTCTCCAACGATCGCTTCAGCTCGTCCATTCAACTGTGCCCAGAGGCTCCCGCGTTGGTGGGTTACGTCTGCGGCAACACGCCACACCCAGGATGCTTGACACGGGATGAGCACGTTCGACTTCACAGCTGCGAGAGAGGAAACTTTTGTTCCGTCGTAAGGGACTCCAGCGTCGTATTCATTCAGCCAATCATCGCTCACTCCGCCAACGGTGCTGAGATGGCGGAAGTAGGCGTCGGTGGGGGCGGAGACGATCTGGAGCGAGATGCGGTGCTCGACAATCTTTCTTTGGCGGATGTCGATGCCGTGTTGGCGCTGGTAGACGCAAAGGGCGAGCTGTCTCAAGATGCGAGAGCACGGCTTCAAACAATGCTGGAGACCGGCGCAAAGACTGGGCGAAACATGTCTCTCGAACTCGACATTTCGTCATTTGGCGAGACGAACGAGGCGGCGATCCTGGACGCTTTCCGATCGATTGGGCAGAGAAGACAGGCAGTCGGCGGCAGTCTGCCCAGCTCCTCAATCGAGAACAGTCCGCAACTGCCGAAGAGAATAACGTTTCCGTATTCCAGGCACTCGTCATATCAAGAACTTTGTGATCTAGTCGGAGTATTCCGACCGCAGGACGTCTGGCCTTGCACCGTCAATCCCACCGAGTGGATCAGAGAAAAAATCACCATTCGGTCCCTCTTTGGCAACTTTTGCGCCGGCGACGAGTTCGCCCACGACCTTGAAATGGACGAAATCGCCGGCCGGGACGCGAGGACGTCAGAGGAGCGACTATCCCAAGCTCTTGAGAGCAGTCAGCTATCCGAAGACTGTACGGCTGCCGTAGCGTTGCCTTTGTCGCAAGGAAACCAAGCAACTGAACCCGAGACAGTTCTCCCCGAGATGGAAGAAACGGTGATCAGTGTGAGTGTGGTATCGCAGCCCGCCACCCGGGCAGAGCAGCGCTGTTTGGACGGAGGAGCGCGTGGCAGCCAGAGGTCGGCGGCCCGCGGCAAATTCACCAAGTCGATAACCCCATCTCACGGCATGTCTCGCGTCCGGGCGGATGCCTATCGCAATATGGCGAGAAACCTTGTCGGCGGTGAGTGGACGCCAATCGGTCTGCTGTCCACGGCGGATCATCATACCACGCTCGATAAGGATCTTGGAGGCTTTGAGAACCCACCGGCGTTTCAATTGCGGAGATCCCCCGCATCGCATAGCCCAATGCACATGGAATGAAACTTTTAAGAGACTATGATTATCATTGAAGATCGCTTTGCCTCAAGTTGATGAGCTTCGGAAACTACGGGTACGGCTTCTCGCAGCGCTGCCGCATCCCGGCCTGGCATTTGATGGTATTCTCACAAAGCCGGCCCCAACAAAGGAAAATTGAATTTGCTCCTCAAGTCTATTGTGGACGCAACGCCCCGGCTTGAGATACGCCCCATTTCCCATGGATATACTGTCGCGCGCTTTTTCCCCAGAACGCAAGCGGTACGGCAATGCCACCGACGACAAGCAAGATCGCCCCCAATTCAAAGGTAGCACCGAGATAGCCCTGTGACTTGAGCCAGGGGCTGACAGCACAGCTTGTCGCATAACTCAACATGTATCCTGCCCCGCCGACAATGATCACGGCTGGCGCAGCCCAACGCGGGAAAGCCTCGGTTACCCAGAGCGTGGAAGCGATGCCGTACGCGGCGGCACTGAAAGAGTTGAACAGATACGCAACGAAGATCCAGATGAAACTCCACTTGTACTGCACGGTAATACCGTACAGAAACACGCTCCCGGCACCGGTCAATACCGCGGGGAGGAAGGCGATGAGATAGTGCTCGGCGTCGCGAACACCGCCGTTCCGGAGCGTCAGGCGGCGAGCCACGCGGGAGGTAAGGATGGCCGACACGGGCCAGGCCAGGAAGGATCCGATGGCCGAGACAGGGTTGACCATCGAGATGACGCGCTCGGGCAGGTTGTAGGGAGGTTGTGCCATTACCATCGCATAGGTCTCGCCAATGAAGACCATGGCGCCAAAATTGAGGGCGTTGAGCATCGCTACCCAGAAGACCAGGGGGTTGACGGCGCAGAGCATCGTCTGCAGATAGCAATTCCACATCTCTCTGAACCCTGCGCCGCCCTTGCGGATCCCCCACTGCCGAACCATGGTTGACCACATCGACTCGGGAACCGGCACAGTCGTGACCTCGGCAACGGCCGCGGCCTTTCCACCCGGCACATGTTCCCAGTCGTCGTACATCTGGATCTTCTCAGATCCTCCTTGGACCAGGACATGGCCATCGAAAGCTACGGCTGGACGCACGAAGTAAGTTTCCGGGAAGAAGAAGAAGACGCAGACGAGCAATCCCAGGCATGGAACCATCCAGGCTGTGTAGAAGGCTCTCCATCCGCCAGAGGCTAGGGCCGTGACGGCGGGCAACGAGGCGAGACCTCCACCGCAGCCTACGCTCCAGAAGAATGCGAGGGCGTTCGGGCGCTCATCAATGAAAGTGAGATCAATGACCATGAGCATGGCCTGCTTCAAGTCAGTAGCGGTCGCTAGATGAAGCATTTCACACCCAACGTACAGCACTCAAGCTCAAGCCGGCTGAGAAGCCTTGGATACTCAACGCTCCCAGCAGCTGATAGAACCCCCCCGCGTGGGCTGCCCAGGTCGTGGCCGCGGTCAGGCAGACCGAGGCAAGCAAAAAGGCCGGCCGTCTTCCCAGCGCCACCGACAACGGAATCCAGAAGAAGGCACCTAGACCGAGGAAGATGGTGCTAGGCGTCGAGACAAGAACGCTCAATGGATACTTATCAGGCTGCTGCAACCTGTCAGTACTGGCTTGCTACTATAGCGTATCGTTCGTCTCAACTTACGTGTGCGTTGAATTCTGCAGCTAGCGAACGGTACAGCAGACTTGCAGCCTGCGTCTCCGTCATGGACACGATCGAGTACAGCGTGATGACGCTCAGGGCGACGATGCGCTTCCGCAAAGACCACTTCAAGGGATCGTCGGGCGAGTTGCTAGGCATGGGAAGCTTGAGCGTCTTCCCATCCGCCGTGATGAGGAAGACGCTGCCCGCAAGGTCGGCCGAGACCGGGCGTTCGCCGGAGCGGTTCATCGTAGCCCTCGGATTGACAATACACACAAAGAAAGCACAAACAACAAGTAAAAGAGGAGTTTCGAGAGAGTGGACGCGACAACTGCAATAACAACACCAACAGCAGAAGCAGCAACAAAATTAATCAAATTAAGACGGCCGGTGTGCTGCCAAAACAACTATAACTAAAAGCTCCATG
Source organism: Colletotrichum neosansevieriae (assembly GCA_036785495.1). Classification (NCBI taxonomy): domain Eukaryota; kingdom Fungi; phylum Ascomycota; class Sordariomycetes; order Glomerellales; family Glomerellaceae; genus Colletotrichum; species Colletotrichum neosansevieriae. The sequence continues at coordinate 18,228 of JAVHLV010000157.1, read as the reverse complement.
ACGAAGCCCCATTTGAATTGGGAAGGATGCCAGTTCCCTTTTTGAATGGATTCTAAAGTTTGGTTGACATGCGCTGGGCAGAGAACAAGCCACGTCCTTGGGCAGCGGTGCGACGGGAAGTTCGGTCACGGCTGCGACAATCCATGGACGATTTGGGAATCGCTGCAAAGTCTATTCGAATGACTACCACCACGGCGCCGGGAAGAGCAGACTCTAGAGTCAAAAGTAAGGATGGTTCTGTCTCTCCGCCGCCATCTGTAACCTGCGGCATGGCCCCGGGGATGAGGCTATTTGTCTCTCGGGAATGACCCTGACGAGTGCGGAGCGACGTGTCGAGGAAAGAAGGATACACAGACTTGAGCGAAGGTAAGAAGACATCCCGGCCACGGGAACAGTCCGCGTGGGAAAAAAGGCTTTCCTTTCTTCTAGTGCCTTTTGCCACCCACCATGTTCAGCCACAAGGGGGTAATTACACTTTCTCACGCAAATTTAACCCATATCATGTGCTCTACTATGCACAACACACTTTATAAAAGGCTTTCCTTTCGTCGCAATAGAAGTAAACACTTTGCGCACAACGACCAGACGACGAAGGTGAACAGAGTTTGTGTCTGAAATGCCTCTCATATTAGAATGTCGCCCCTGGTCGTCGGCTGATGGCAAGAAGGGTCGTAGTACCTGAAAGTCACAATCCCCAAACGCCAAACAGAGCAAGCGAGTTGAGCCCGTCGACCCTTGTTTGCCAAAACAGTTTGAAGCTGAAGTTTATTGACAGCTGTGGAGCGTGGGACTGGCCCGATCGAGTCTTGGTCTCCTTCTAACGTTACCTTGGGAATATTGCTTTGGGTATTGTGATATTGCAATGCTTGACGCAAGTGGCATCATGTCATCAAGGCTTTCGGCCTGTCTCCAGCAGGGCCCAATCTCGGATAATGGCATACGAGAGTCGGCGAGGGGTCTGCCTGTCGGCACCATCCGTGCCTGCCGGCGTTTGCAGCATTTGCAGTTTCGCCCGAACCCGCTCTCAACAGTCGTGCAGAGAAGCCAACGAGAGAAGAAGGCAAAAAGAGAAAGGAAGATGAGATGTTTCTGCTCAGAGACTCGCGACCTTTCTCCCAAGTAGTCGGCGATAAGACGGCATCCGGCTCTGCTACAACACGCATGCAACCCGATCAAACCCGGCTTCGCAATTCAGCAACCACTTTGCCCGCTTTTCCCGGGTGACCACGAGTTGAACATATGCGTTACAAGATGCAACATTAGTCTTCAGTTCGTCCATCGGCCGAGTCTGGAGAAGCAGCGGGTTTCAGAACCCCTCGTTCGTCCCTAGTCTGTTGTCGTGTCGGCAATGGTTTGCGGGTAAGGTGGCATTGGAATAGCGAACTGCTAGACGGATGGACCCACGGACGGACTCTCTCTGTTCGGAACATCTACAAGGGTTCACAGAAGTCCGCATTCAATCTGGATTGAAGATCGACCACACCTAAGAAGCGGGACGGAAGAGAAAAAAGACCAAAACAACATGTTTATTCGCTAACCCGGAAACTTGGTCAGACTCTGATCAAACAACCCACATTCTTCTAGTGCCTTTTGCCACCCACTTGGGTAATTACACTTTCTCACACAAATTTAACCCATATCATGTGCTCTACTATGCACAACACACTTTATATAATACCTGGAAAGCTACTGCTACCTTCCACGCTTCCTCAGAACCTTTGCTGTGAGGCCATTGAGGTTAACGATGTTTTTTTTGCGAAACAACCCACATTCCTGAGTCCAACGGCACACTATCCGGGGGAAAGCCCCCGCATTGGCCGACAGGAGCTCCGGGGCAGACGGAGCCAGAAAGGCGGAGAGTTTACGCGGGATGGAGGGGTAAGCCCAGCTGCTAAAGGGTGCAGAACCCCAAGAACTCCAAGCCACGAACAGATGGCCCATTGCAGTTTGCGACTGACTGGAACTGGCAAGACTCGACGCGAAAGGAGCGTGTTGTCCCGGGCGTCGAAGTGTTTCCATTGGAAAGAAACACGCCATCCCGAATGATAGGAGGAGTCATTGACAAGAATTCGCGTACAGCAGTAACATCATCTTGGGTTTAAGACCTGGAGTTCAGCTCAAACATGTGCAACCACTACGATTCTCAGGCGTCGTCACCTTCGCCAATTGTTGCTCACCAAAAGCGAAACACTGAAGCCAGCTGCTGTTACTACGTTGCAGCGTTCGCGCTCGGTATCTCTTCTCGCTCACCTAGCTGTTTGGATCCGTCTCAGCTGCTCTTACAGCACCATTCATGTTCGCGTCCGAAAACGCCTGGCGCATCACTAAACTCCGTCTTCAATGACACCACTAGCAAAACCAAATCATTAATGCGATACCTTTTGGGCGAATTGAACAATCAAGATTTGAATTAAGCACAGCAAGAGCAGTTCGCCAAGGAGGACGTATATTGAAAAGAAGTCAATTTCATTAATGAAAGCTCGCTCCTGTTACCGTCACATGCATCGGATCGCGCTCCTGGAGCAATTTGCGCCCTGGCGCGATTCAGATTCATCATCAGTCTTATCACCACGTTGGAACTGCGGCGCTATGCGTCCCGAAGTACAAGGGGGGCGGGCCTATTATTGTACACGGCACGTTGACGAGGGAGCAAAAAGACATGGTAGTGAAAAGAAGTCAGTCAGAAAAGTAGAGATCGGCGAGATCCCGAACATTGGTCATGGGGAAAAACAGAATTGCCTCCAGAGAGACAGAGCCAAAGCCGCCGAAAGCCCGTGTGTCCCGTCCTTTCGCTAACCCAAGTTTTCCATTCCAACGGCTCGTCGCCGCCCAGCTTTTCCCATTAAACATGGGGGAGGGCAGAGTCTTGTCCAGCCCCCAAAACCCTTCTCCGCGCATGCTTACCTACAAGTTCGATGGTAGCAGACACGATGAAGGACCACGGGGCTAGTCCCAAGTAATTACTATGTGGACCGGGGCGAAAGACAGGGATGTAAGTGTGGGCGCAGGAAGAAACGGCCTCTCTGGCCGAAGAACCCTTCTCCAGTGTTCTCGATTCTGGCCAGTCCGCGTCCAGAGCGACGAATTCCGCACATTAGCCGCGGCAGTACGGCGCGGGTAGGCGGCCCGGCGGGCAGCCCTCACGGAGGTCGGCCTACTTTTCCATTGGGACAATCGAACCCGCAATGCCCAATTCCCCGTCTTGGTTGTCTCTTCATCCGGCGATTTGGCGATGGTGCAATGAGACGCAATCTATCGCGTCGCAGACGTCGCAAACGGGATCCTCTTCGCATCCCCCGGGAACAGTTGCACACATGGCCCTCCTAGCCAGAACCAGAACGCGCCGACCCAAGCTATCGGCCCTGAGTCCGTGGCTGCGGCCCACGCTGACACCCGGGGCCTAGCCTGGGGGGATGGGAATCATGGGATGAGATGCCGATGATGGGGGAGAATTGTGGGCTCGTTTTCCGTTCATCAATGATAAAGACTTCGCGATGCCCCAAAGTACACGCACACATACACATACACACACACACTGGATGATTTATTTGCTCTGGTTGGAAAGAGGGCTTGCTTTTGTGAATACCGCACAGCTACTGCGTTCCGTTCCTTTCTCTCTCTCTCCAGAGCCCAACAACACAACAACACCTCAGCGACCCGAAGGAGGACCTCCCAGCACCGTTTTTCTTTCTCGGTATCTTGCGTCCGCCGCTACTGCTTTGCCCTCTTTGGGAAGGTCACGAGGTGCCATTCCCCATTCAATTCGGAACCCGAAGCCGCTGTCAAAAAGAAATCTCCCGAGTCACTGCGTTTGGGCTAGACCTGTTCCTGCGCCGCCGTGGTTGAAAGGTTGGCTGGACTGGCTTTTCCCACCACTTGGGTCAAGCAATCACGAACCGTTGGAGAGTTATGGTGTGGTTTGCGCTCATCACGAGACGTGGTCGCAACGTATAAGAAGGACGGACTAACTATCAGGGACGGGTTCTCAGAAAACAATTAACGGGGATTCGATTCGAGGGAGCCCTTGATCCGGCGCTATTTATCCCGTCGATATTAACACCACCATCTTAACCGCTGGGGATTACCATCGGCAGTAGGGGCAATCGGGAATTACAGTCGTTAGCTGACCGCAGCACCAAATCGACCCAGATTGAAGTCTAGTCATCAGAAGGATTACAAAAGTCCGCCGAGCACAGGGACACAACGCACGCTGGAGGGTCTGCTGTACAACATACAGAACAGCCCAGCAGCAGTGTGACGTGTGCATATTCCTAAACTCATACCCGGGATTCAGGAGTTACACATACACACGCAGCTCACCTTCAACTCACTTGGATCTCATTCTCTGGGCAACACGGCAGCTCGGATGATCTTGGCCCGCTGGGCCGCTGGCCCCACAGAGGCGCCCCCCGCAGAGGGGGAGGAGGGCGGGAAAGGAGGAGGAGGAGGAGTAGGAGGAGGAGAAGATGGTGGAGGAGACACTGAGCGAATTGGAGGAGCTTTTGGAGTTGGAGATGCCGGGATCACAGCGACCCTGACCGAGACGCCAGCCAGTAGCAACCCGACTTCCGGTAGCACGACACCAGCTCCCGCTGCGCCATCCTCCGTCAAGTCACCCAAGTCCAAGTCGAGTCTGGGGAAGAAGAAGGGCCGCAGGGGTGGTTCCGGTTCAGGTTCAATAAGTTCTGCCGGTGTCAACCCGTCAGGCACAAGCACAACGTCCCGCAGAACGTCGGCCACCAGGATTCTTAAGACCACTCCGCCGTCATCTGCCGCCGTGTCCCGGGCCACCTCCGTCTCCCCTCCCACCGTGCCCGTCCCGACATCCTCCTCCTCCTCCTCCTCCATCTCCCCTTCTCCCGTCCTTGAATCTGCATCAGGATCCGCCGCCACGACGCGCTCGTCGACCTCAACGCCGACCGGCGCATCCGCCGCTGCAAGTCGCAAGGTCTTCCCCAAGAGCATGGAGCCCCCAGTGGTCTCATTCTACGGCGCCGAGCCGATCCCGCTGCCCTCGCGGTTCGCCGGCGTCAAGAAGCGCCTGATCGCCGGCCACGAGGCCGCCGTCGAGGCCTCCTGGCGCCGCCTCCTGGACGCTCTCAGGACCGAGATCGCCGACATCCAAACCCGCGGCTCGGAGCTCATTCCCTCCATCAACTTGGCCGACATCAACGACCCCGTCCGCGTCGAGGCCTTTGCCCACCGTCTGCGCCGATACGGCGTGGCCGTCATCCGCGGCGTCGTCTCCCCCTCGGACGCCGAGTCCTGGGTCCAGGAGACGCACTCGTACCTCGACAAGAACCGCGACTTCAAGCCGCCCGCCCTCCACGACCCGACCTGCATCGACCTCTTCTGGACTCCCGTCCAGGTCCGCGCCCGCGCCCACCCCAACATGCTGCGCGCCCAGAAGTTCGCAATGTCCTTCTGGGAGTCCACCGACGACCTGCACATCACCCGCGCCCCCGTCAGCTACGCCGACCGTCTGCGCATCCACAACGACAAGCTCGGCGCCGTCGGCGGCCAGCAGAACGGCAACTCCGCCGCCGACTCCCTCAGCGCCACCGCCTCCTCCACCGTCATCGCGCAGATCGACAGCGGCAGCCTCGAGCGCTGGGAGCCCGACGGCTACGGCCGCGGCGGCGACGGCACCTACGGGGCCGTCTTCCGCGGCGACTGGGAGTCCTACGACCCCTGGGACCCGGCCGGCCGCGTCGGCGCCACCACCGACCTCTACAACGGCGCCGGCGCATGCAGCGTCTTTCGCATGTTCCAGGGCATCCTGGCCCTCACAAAGGTCGAGCAGGGCATGGTCCGCGTGCTGCCCTCCCCGAAGCTCGTCGCCGCCTACTTCCTCCTGCGGCCCTTCTTCTCGCCCAAACGAGGGCCGCCGGAGCAGCCGGACGGCGGCAAGGCCGATCAATGGGCCGCGTATCTCGACGCGTCGAACTGGACTCTCGACCCGGAACCCAACACCATCATCCACGGCGCCGTTCCCGGCCACGCGCAGCGTCTCACGGAGAAGTGGCACCCGCATCTGCATCTGCGGAGGAGTTTGGTGTCTCTGCCGAGCTTGCAGGCCGGTGACTACGTAATCTGGCATTGCGATCAAGCGTACTCCATCATCACGGGCGGCACGAGGCTAGGCGTGCCACCATCGCTGCAGAACGAATCCGGCGAGCTCTCGCTGCTGACGTACACGCCCGTGTGTCCGCTTACACAGACCAATGCCCTCTTCCTCGCTCGCCAGCGCAAGGCCTTCCAGACCGGCCAGCCGGGACCGGACTTTGACACCCTGTTCGCGCTGGGCAGCGAGGCCTCGCACCAGGACCGTCCCGGCGCCAGGGAGGTCGAAGAGTACGGCGGGGTCGATGGCCTGCGGGCGATGGGTCTCGCGCCGTACGACGTCGAGGCCGCGGGCGCATCGCCGAAGCGAGAGCTGAACGGCGACGCGATGGATATCGACGACGAGGAGGGCATGCGGAACAAGTCAAAGACGGAGGCGGAGCAAGAGCTGCTACGGCTGGCCAACATCATTCTCTTCCCCAACCGCTACGACTTTTACATACCCACAAACGGCACCAAGGGCAGCGGCGACCGTACGCCTCGCGCGCAGGGGCCGCCCAAGACAACGGTGAACGGTGCGAGGAGCTGACGGCGTTGGTTGAAGGGGCGGTGGCGGCGCGGCAGCCGGCGACTGGGGTCGTCGGGCAGAGACGAGGAGGAAGATGAGCCGGAGACCATGGTCGAGACCGTGACCTCCAAGGGAAAGGAGAAGGAGACCATTACGGTCACGGTCACCGCGGCGGATGTCTAGATTGCGCTCTTTCTTACCATGATACCCTGCAATCTGGCGTTTCGCCGGTCGGAGAGAGAGAGAGAGAGTGTGTGTGTGTATAGGTGAAGGCCGGATTTGAAGAGAGAGAGAGTATGAGTAGTTGAGGCCGCCCCTTTGACGCGAACACAAAACAGGCAAGCAAGCAAGCACAAACACGATGGACACACAAAGACTTTGATGTTATGAGACCAGATCTGTCGAGGATAGATCGCGATTAGATGCAGTGGAGACCGAGGACGATCGGTACGATAACATAAAAGACCGCCAGCACCTCTTTCATGCATTGATGGAAACTTGGCAGGGTCCGCAATTGGGCTCTTATGCCTCTTGTTTTTTACCTATTTCGATAATTTTTTTTTTAGTCGGGGTCGGTCGAGAGCTTTCGGATGAATTGAAAGCTCTGGTCATCAAGGTGATAAGGTCACTGTGAAGGCATGTGGAGCGCGCGCGGCCGGGGGACATTGCCGGCTCATGGTAGACGGGGACCGGGACATATTCCCGGTTCACCATTTTCATTTTCCGATGGGCTTCACCCTGCCGGTCCCTTTCCCCCAGGTCTCTCAGCCGGCAATCCACGTTCCGCGTATTGGATTATCTCTTCCGGCGGCCTTGAGTCCCATGCCGCTCTTTGATTGTCAAATACGCCTTGGGAGATGGAGACGAGAGAGTTAGATTTGTATATAGTTTTCACTTCTCTCGCTCGCCACATTCCATGCACCATACAAGCAAATCCTCACCGATTGTGAATTCTCCCCGTCTCACCACCACACGTATCCGCTTCCCCCGTGTCGTCTCCCGGTTTCCATTTGTTGACAATCGGCGTTCCGAGCTGTCATTATCTTCCCTTCAGCCGATTGACCGGCCATGGCTCCAGAGTCCAATACAACCCCCCCTCTCGGTCTGGGTCCTATCTGGGCCTCCCTCTAGCGCTGCCGGCGTGACCCCATAACGCGACTGAGAGTACGTAATAAAACTCACCTAAAAGAAAGAGTTAGAAAAAATGATGGTTTATGTTCGTGCCGCCGTGGGCCCGTGATAGCAAATCCCCGGATGTACAGGCCTGAACGAATAACACCCCACTGTCATCTGATTTCCCATCGTTCTGGAAGTGTTCAAGCTGGTCTTTCATTGGGCAGAGACACCGAGAACTCGACGGCAACACCAAGTTTCTTGGCCCCTCATAAAGCTTCACTCCTACCAGCTACATCCAAGGCAAAGCACGCAGCGCGGTTAAAGAAATGCAGCCTGCAGCGTGCAGCGCATCGAGTCAGTCGGAAGTCCTGACAAACCCGCCATTCCGTGCTGGGTTGCGCCGGCCGGGGTTCTACCCGCTCCCTGTGAAGACCTCCCTTGCAATGGAATGCCACCGCAGATCATCCCGCCCCTGGGCTATTTTTCACCCTTCTTCAACGTGTATTAGCGGCGTCTGCAAGCTGCCGGGTGATGTGCCCGCCGCCGCTGGTACAGTACAGCACGCGGTCGATTGTAGCTTTGTTGCCCAAGTTTCGCCTCCTCCTATATCGTCGTCTCCATGCCTCCAATCCGAGTCGTGGTTTGTTTCTCCAACTAACGAATCCGACGTCGGACGGCCTCTCGACTCCATCGCCAAGCCCGTCAAGACTTGGACGGCCGTCCGCGGTCCAAAGGCTTGACTTGAGAGCCGAGGCCTTTCTGCTGACAACCATTGGGGCCGTTCGAGAGCTGAGAAACGAGAGAAAATGCTTGTCTAAACGGCCTCGTCCATCGGAGACTTTTAACTCCCCTTGTCTCTCGGATCAATGGCTATCATCGGCAGTCGACTGAGGTGATTCCGGTCGCCGCGCCTCTTGCGCCTCATCAGTATCTGAACGGTGGAACCAACCCGAGACGTAGGAGGAGACTCGAGATCAACAACATTATGGGTTACGGATTACACGAACCCCCATCCAAATCAACGAACTCATCCAAACGACTCACAGAGGTCAGAGAGACCTTCTCTCCGTTATCGTCGGTATCGCTCGCCCTGACGTTGCCCCGACAAGGATTTCCCCCCGCGCCTTGCCCACCGATCGCCTCCAGCTAGCTGCCAGTGGCCACCCATTCCCCGGCCCTTTGCTTATCTCTGGGCGGGTCCCTATGAGATGGGCCCCGTCCGACGGTTGGTCTTGTCTATCATGACCCGAGTAAGTCACATACCGCGTCGTCGTAGTAGTAGTAGCATCGCCAGGAACCGGGAGACGTCAGATGAAAGGTTGGGTTGTTACTAGCCGCAGATGGCAGAATAGGAGAGCGTAGCAGCCCAGGGCGTAGGTAATCCTCTAATAGAAATAGATGCCCGTCTCGCACCTCCAGTTCCGCGGTTGGTTTGTTCCTTGCCTTTTATTCCCAACTCGTCTGATCGGCGTCGTGAGCAGTGAATCGCCGAACCCTGCAGCAGAGTCCGAGAGAAACACTCTTCTCAGTACACTCGTCCTTCGAGAATCGGACCAACACGGACAAGACAGCAGTGCAGCATCATGGCCGCCGGCATGGAAGAAAAGACGGTCGGGCTCTCCCGTTCCGACAGCACAAGCAGCAACAAACTCGGCCAGGTCGTCTCCGGCAACAACGCCGCCGTCGCTCAACAATACGGCGAGACCGTCCGCGGCCTGAGTCCCCGTCATGTGCAGCTCATGGCCATCGGTGGTTCCATCGGCACCGGTCTCTGGGTAAGGTTACGAACTTGTTCTCATCAAAGAAGAAGCCTCAAGAAAGAAGCCACACCAACTAATTAATCATCACACACACACAGGTCGGTATCGGCGGCGTCCTCTCCAAAGCCGGCCCTCTCTCCCTCGTCCTCGGCTACACCTTCTGGGGTCTCCTCTTCATCTGGCCCCTCAACCTATCCGTCGCCGAAATGTGCGCCTACCTCCCCATCCGCGGCTCCATCTTCGAGCTCGCCTCCCGCTTCGTCGACCCGGCCCTCGGCTTCGCCATGGGCTGGACCTACTTCTTCGCCGGCCTCATGCTCGTCTGCACTGAATACTCGGCCGTCGCCACCGTCATCCAGTACTGGAACGCAGACATCAACCCGGCCGCCTGGATCGCCGTCGCCATGGTCTCCTGCGTCGCCGTGAATCTCATCGCGGTAAAATACTATGGCGAATCGGAATTCGTCATGGCCTCGACCAAAGTCGTCCTCCTCGTCGGTCTCTGCTTCCTCACCCTCGTCACAATGTCCGGCGGTAACCCCGCGAACGACGCCTACGGCTTCCGCAACTGGGGCGACGGCAACTACATCCACTCGTACTTCGCCGAGGGCGCCACGGGCAGGTTCCTGGGCTGGTGGAAGGTCGTCATCTACGCCGCCTTCACCATCGCCGGCCCGGACATGATCGCCCTGGCCGCGGGTGAGATCCAGAACCCCCGCCGCACCATCCCCCGCGTCGCCAAGCTCATCTTCTACCGTCTCGTCGGCTTCTACGTTGTCGGCGTTCTCTGCGTCGGCATCATCTGCAGCTCCCGCGACCCGGGTCTGCTGGGCGCCATCGAGAACGGCGAGCCCGGCGCCGGTGCCTCTCCCTGGGTCGTCGGCATCAAGAACCTCCACATCAAGGCTCTCCCCGACATCGTCAACGCCTTCATTCTCCTGTCCGGATGGTGAGTTCACCTGCACCTATAAAACTCCTGAAAAAAAAGCACGCCAACTAACACACTCCCTCCAGGTCCTGCGGAAACGCCTACCTCTACTCGTGCTCCCGCACCCTGTACGGTCTCGCCCGCGACGGCCAGGCGCCCAAGTTCCTCCAAAAGTGCACAAAGGCCGGCGTCCCCGTCTACTGCGTCCTGACCGTGACGGCCATCTCCTGCATCACCTTCCTCGTCTCCTCCAACGCCGCCGTCGACGTCTTCTTCTGGTTCGTCGACCTGACCACCACGGCCCTCATCATGACCTACACCTTTATGCTCATCACCTACATGGGCTTCTACCGCGCCCGCGTCGCCCAGAACTTCCCTCCCTCCACGCTGCCCTACGTCGCCCCCTGGACCCCCTACTTCCCCGGCCTGGCCCTGCTGCTCGGCTTCCTCGCCCTCGTCTTTGTCGGTTTCGACAACTTCTACCCCTTCAGCGTCCGCGGGTTCATCACCTCCTACTTTGGCTTCATCTTCGGCGTCTTCACCTACGTCGTCTGGAAGGTCCTCAAGAGGACCCGCTTCGTCCAGCCCAAGGAGGCCGACCTCCTCAGCGGAAAGGCCGAGGTCGACGCCGAGTGCCGCCACTGGGAGGAGGGTGGCGTCGAGGAGGTGGAGAAGGCGAGGTTGGCTGAGATGCCCTTCGCCCGTAGATGTTGGGAGAGGATGTGGTAAACGGGACCACTTCACGCTACTAGATACCCGAATTATTGTTTTAATGACATTAAAAGAAGATGTCTGTCATCCAAGAGTTTTCCGTGAAATTCACTCGATCTCCCGTAAACCGCTAACGCCGTGCTCATCGCGGATAACATCACACGGTTGTAACCTGGATGAAACAGAGTATCTCAACTCCTCTCCCCAGGCAGTCGTCACGAATGCCGGAAACATGTCAACGACCGAAATACCCCATCGCGACGCCTCAACATGAGCTATTCCCCAACTCCAATTACGTAAATCAATGTTCCCCGCATGGCAAGTTTGCGGGGAATCACAGGACACACGGCCTCCGCCGCCGAACCACACACCCAACAGAGGCCGGCCCGGTTCTCGTCGCAAACCGAGATTCGGAGGAACGACGAACCCCCCCGGGATGCGGCCCACGAGATATTCAACCTCCCGCCAGAAAGCCTGCCACCAGTGCGCCGCCGCCAAGGCCAAATGCGATCGGAAACCCGGAAAATGCACGCGGTGCCATCAGCGCGGCTTGCCATGCACGTATGCCCAATCTCGGCCGTCGCCTCACCCGGAGGTGGCCGGGGCCAACGACGCGGAATCTCGGGAGAGCACGAGGAACCATCTCCCATCCCCGGAACACGACGCGCCCCCTATCGAGTCGGTAGTCTGTCCTGAAGCCAGCCGATTCCCTCCTCCGCAGGCCCCTCCGACACAACCCGGAGCCGAGCTAGACTTCGACTTCTCCAACCTGGAACTCATCTGCCCCATTAACCCTGACGACATCGCCAACAGATGGCTTCACAACTTCGTCCCCCTCCCAGGCCAATCCGTCAAACGCTACCCGCCGTCCATCTCGGCATTCATCCACCGCGTCCTCCAGTCCTACGCGAACAGGTCCATACGCGGCCATCATATCCCACCCTTCATCCACTGGTCCCAATTAACCCTCCCGTCCAGCCGACCCCTCAAAACATGCCTATCCGTCGTCCGCATGTGCGAAAAGCCGCTTCCGGGCAGCGAGAACGCCATCGCCGAAGTCCTGCAACGCGAAATGGCCAAGCTCTACGAAGAACGATCCACCCTCGACGACGACATGGCCCTACTATCTGCTTACCAGGCCTATCTGATCTATGCCATGGCCATCTTCTTCCGCCTCGGATGCGACTGTGACGCCTTCCTCCGCCAAGCCATGATCGACGCCCAGGAACTCGCGTGCGAGACTTCGCGGAGAGGCCTCGTGTGCGTCGCGGAGCGGGAAGGCTCCCGGCCGCGATGGGAAGCGTGGATCGTCGCGGAGACGAAGCGGAGGACGGTGTTCACCATGTGCCTGTTCGACAGCGCTCTACTCACGCGCGACGGGCTTGCGACGCATCTCGCGACCGAACTCCGGGGCCTGCTGGCCCCTGCAAGTAAGTCGTTGTGGGAGGCCGGGGACCGGCGGAGCTGGGAGGTTCGTTATAACTCGCATCTCGCGGCTTGGAATGACGGGGGTCTTCGCATTGACGAGCTCTGGCCGATGCCGGAGGATTACGGAGGGGCGGAGATTGAGAGGCGGCGGGCACGGGTTGATTTGTGGTTGGAAGATCTTGATGATTATGGGACTGTGGTGTACGCGGTCACAAGCTGTACTCATGGTGGGTGAAGACGAGGTCGAAAAGAGATGAAGATGATTGGCCACTAATGTAAAGCGTTTTGTCTGCTACCCCAAGGTGGTTTGAAATCCAGTCAAGAAGACCGGAGCTCTCCAGCATTTGCAATGCCTTTTCCAGTGAAACAATACCAAGATCCATCTTATCCAACAAGATTTCCATCAACGCCTTCGTTGATTCCGAGCTCACCTCCACCGAAAAGTCCATCGCCGTCCGAGATAGACTGTGCTCATAACAACACCCGAAAGCGTGATACCAGACCAGTATGAACGAATCCATTGATAAACGTCCAGTTAACCACTTACAATAACCTTGGTTACCATGTCCACATTCTGAGCCCTCAGAATCTGCCCCGACGGATTCCCAGAACCAGCATACCACCTCGTCTTCTGAAGCGCCACATCCTCCTCGTCGCAGATGAAGCGCGAGTTGACTTGGACATTCGTCGAGCCTTACTCGAATGACCCCGAAACCGCTCAAAATATTGGTAAAAGGCGGCACTTTGGTTAACTGCGGCTGAGAGACATTGGAGACATTGGAGAAGCAAAATGTCGTGAAGATTGTGAGAGGTCTAGGGCGCGATTAGTGGACCATTTCATTCCAACGGGTACAGTTCTCGATGAATTCGATACCATCTGGCAAAGCTGTGATTCCGTCGTGAAGGATCGTCACGAAGTCCAAGTTGAGAATGGGCCATGTTTGCGTCTAACAGAAACCTAGAATAGCACGGTCTGCGAGACGAGAGAAAAATCAAAGAATTCGAAATGAAGGGTTTTCAAGCAAGAACCTTTCAATTTCCAGTTCCGTAAACAGTAGCATCCTCAACGACGGCGCCGCCTCTCTGATCTCCGGAGGCGACGCCCTCAACTCCGGTAATTGTGGGGCTCAACTCCGGAGCTCTTACAAAAACAACATTCCGAACGACGACCGACGATGCCACAAAGACAGCTATAAAGACGTGTATGCATGAGACCTAGGACGTCAAATTCGCCCACGGAAACCGGAGAAACACACTCATTACACACTCTATTATCTAACAATCTTGATAGCATATCGTGTCGTCATGGCCTCGGAACACCAAAGTCCGCGTCCGCCAACCTCACCAACTGCGAACGCTCCAGAGCAAGCGTCTTCTCGGCCAATCAAGCCTTTCAGCATCTTCGATAATCGTCAAAAGAGACTCATCATCTTGATAGTATCAACAGCAGCAACTTGTGAGGCTGTTTCTATAATGTGTAAAAAAAAAAGTCACACTGACTAGCTTAGTTTCCGGGTTCGCCTCAAACATCTACTTTCCAGCCCTTTCCACCATAGCGGAGGACCTCAACGTTTCGGTCGAGCTAGTCAACCTCACAGTTACTACCTATCTCATCTTTCAGGGCCTTGCTCCAAGTCTCTGGGGGCCGATATCCGATGTCAGAGGTCGACGGGTCGCGTACATCGGCACGTTCCTGGTCTTTATCGGAGCATGCATTGGCCTCGCCGAGACCAGAACCTTCGCTGGCCTGATCATTTTGAGATGTCTCCAGAGCACGGGCAGCGCGAGCACGATAGCCATTGGTTCTGGCGTCATCGGGGACATCACGACGAGGGAGGAACGGGGCGGGTACATGGGCATCTTTCAAGCCGGCCTGCTTGTGCCTGTGGCCATCGGGCCGGTGATTGGGGGTGCGCTGGCAGGATCGCTGGGCTGGAGGAGCATCTTCTGGTTTTTGACGATATACGGGGGAGTGTTCCTGCTGCTTATGGTCTTGCTCTTACCGGAGACTCTGAGATCCGTCGTTGGGAATGGCTCAAGGGCGCCGTCGACGCTCCTCCAACGATACCCTCTAGTTTTCTACACGCGGACCACCAAGGTGGAATGGGATCCGGAGGAAGCAACGGCGGACCTGGGGCCCCGGAAGACGGTTGATGTCACGGCGCCGATCCGCATTCTCTTTAGCAAGTCGGCAGCACCCATTACGGCCTTCCTCGCAGTCTACTATGCGGTCTGGCAAATGAGCATCACGGCCATGTCTACCCTCTTCAAGAGCCAGTACGGCCTCTCCGAAACGCAAGTCGGGCTGACGTACATTGCCAACGGAGCGGGCTCCATGATTGGCACCCTCGTAACGGGAAAGATACTGGACATGGACTACCAACGCGTGAAGACGAAACTGGAGAGCCGGCTGACCGAGAACGCGGATTTTCCCATCGAGAAGGCGCGGCTTCGGCTGGTTCCCATCTTCGCACTCGTGCAGTGTATCTCGATTGCCGTCTTCGGATGGACGATCCAGTTTCCTGGAAAGGTGCACATTGCGGTCCCGATCGTGACGACGTTCATGACGGGGTGGTCGGCGATAGGCACGCAATCGTTGGTCATGACCTATCTAGTGGACATCTTTCCCGACAGGAGCGCGGCAGCGAGCGCCAGTCTCAATCTGGCGCGGTGCTTGTTCGCGGCTGGCGGCACCAGCCTTGTGATGCCCATGGTCAACGCCATTGGGGTCGGATGGGCCTTCACGGTGTGTGTTGCGGCCCAGGTGGTCGCTGTGGTCGGGGCAGCGGCGCAATGGAAATTTGCTGCTGTCTGGAGGCGCCAGGATTCAGGAAGCGGAGAGGAACCCGAACAGACAACTGTAGATACTCGCAGGACCTAAAGGGTGTTGTTGGTCAGCTTCGTCAAGTCTTTTCGTAATACTAGATAAAAGAGAGATGGACAAAAGTTTTGTTTCCTACTCGTCTCCATGTTTTTGCAGGTGATCCTGCTGTCTGGGTGAATCCGAGCGGACTGAGATTGTGTTGATCCTTAGAGGTGCTCATAACGAGGTCCAATATCTGCTTGGTGTTTGGTGTTACTCGGTAAAGTGCATTTTGAGTTTTTCTGGAGGAAGAAGATTCCTGTTTTTATGACTGCCCCTTTCTCCATGGCTGTTGATATGCGACTTCCTCAGTAGACTCTAGACTCTAGACCATGGGAAGGAAAGAAGGAAGAGTTCCCGGGTTCCTTCCTCCTTCCTCTTTTTCCCATCCACCTTAGCAGTAGCTCCTGCTTGTTCAATTTGTTTGGCTCCTTCCTTCCAGTTCCAAGAGACAACTGCCTTCCAAGTTCCACCTTCCTTCTCAGAACCGCCCGTATTCCATCGTCTTCCACCTTGACGGCCTCAACCCCGCCCGCTGCCTTTCCTTCCATCTCAGGTCAGTCCTTCCTTCACGCAGACGGCAGCCAAGTCCTCCCACCAAACTCAAAACCTTTTCAAACTCCCACCGAAGTCTCTGGCCGGTTCAACGGGTTTTCCCACACTGTCAGTCTGCCAAGGTCGCACCTCTCGACCACACAAAGTCGTCAACTGCCCTTTCTTTTCTCGTTCTTCCTTCTTCTGTCTTTTCTCTGTCTTTTCTCTGTCATTTCCTTTCGCAAAAAGAAAACAAAAACCCCGCCTTCAGGATCCCTCCGCCAAGGTCGCCAAGATCCAAGATGGCGTCGTCTCAGCAGCTCATGTCCTTCGACCTGGAGTTCACCTACTTCGGGGCTCCCAAGGACGTCCCCCAGTATGTCGCCGCTCTTTGGGCCTATCTTTCCCTCCAGAAGAACAGGAAGAAGCTCGCCGACTGGGACATGTCTGTCCCCGAGGCCCACGGCGCTGCCAATGGACCCGGCTCCGACAAGGTTGCCTTGACGCGCTTCGCAGTAAGTTGATCTCCCTTTTCACTCTTTCTCGACACTCGCCCGAGTAAAGCATCAAAATATAAGCTAACTTTCTACCAAGGTCAGATTCACCCACAAGTCGGCCACCTACGATGACGTGAAGCAGGCCCGGGTCATCTTCGACAAGGCTTACCAAACCGGCGCCCGCATCGTCTGGAAACTGCATTCCGCGCCCGCCCATGAGCGAGGACTTCTCCAGTACGACAAGATGCTGCGCCAGACCTACTGGCTGCAGAACAACACGACCAGCACCTCCAGCTACTGGGGAGAGTGGGGACTGCACTCGGTCTACTACCCCGGCACAAGGCCTGATGACGGCAGCCCTGTGTCGGAGCTCGAGAAGCTGCTCGACTTGTACGAAGAGGTTTGTTTCTCTCGGTCCTCTTGGCTTCTTCGGCGACTGACAGTGAAACAGCACATGCCTCAGAGGCAGAGGCACGATTCGCACATTACCAAGACACTTATGACCAGCACCGATGATATGGTTTCCCAGACGAGCGAGAACTTCAAGCTCGTACGCGACGCCAAGTGGCTTCTGGAAGGCAACAACGTGAAGAACTATGGTGGTGTTCAGGTGCTGAACGGCAGGATCCGCGCTGCCATCCAGTCCCACTGCAACCTTCTGGACAAGATCCAGGTTTACGGTGAGGGTGAGGACAGCTTCGGTACCCGCGTCGCAGCGGCCATCAAAGCAACCGACTCCCTCGCCGCGCTTGTCGAGGACCAGCCCATTCGCACGACGCCGTGGTGGAAGAGAATCGTTGTCGGTAGAAACCACGCGGAGAAGCTGCGCGACTCGACGACGCAGCTCCGTGGCCGAGCATCCTCCATCGAGGAGGAGGCCAGGGGTCTCATCGAGATGTTCCCTCAGCGTAAGGTATCCACCCGCTTCATGAGAAGTTGACACTGACATGAGAAACAGTGGACTGCGCCCTCAAGCAGCACGCTTGCTCTTCTCGCAAGTTTGTTCTCTACAGCCACATGCAGGTCCAGTGGCCTAAGCTTGCCAAGATCCTGGACCACGCCGACGCGGACGAGCAGGAGCTGAATGGCCTCTTCAGCCCCGGCCTCCGGGCCATGCAGGATTCGCACACCCGTCAAGAAGAGCTGGCCCGCGAGCATCGCAAGTTCAAGAAAGGCGACCGCGCCTTGCGCTCCGAGGAGAAGAAGTTTGTGAAGCGCGCCAAGAAGGCCCAGGGCAAGCTCGACAAGTTCTGGCGCGACTACAACAGGGCTTGCGACAAGTTCGGGGAGGGACAGGCGCGCACCCCTTGGGCGCAGAAGGAGAAGGAGCTGGACTGGAGCAGCGACAGCGAGTACAGTGGTGAGACCATGTGTGAGAAGGAGTAGATTGGTGCGGGTGGTTGAGGCTTGCTATCGAGGACCTGAGATGTGGTGAGGATCATTGAGTTCGTGTCTGACATTTGCTCGAGGTTGTCAAGTTCTAATCCAAGAAGACTACATACATTGCTGACAACTATCGTGTCTAATGTCTCTTGTCTTTCTCGTCGCCTTCTGCCGTGAAGCTGGTAGATGTCTGGGGAGTTGAATATCTTCACGCGAGATGGCAGTCCGATACACCATCTAAAGAGCGAAAGTGGA
Source organism: Colletotrichum neosansevieriae (assembly GCA_036785495.1). NCBI lineage: Eukaryota > Fungi > Ascomycota > Sordariomycetes > Glomerellales > Glomerellaceae > Colletotrichum > Colletotrichum neosansevieriae. Next base: position 122 of record JAVHLV010000157.1, on the reverse strand, counting down.
ATCCAACGGCTCACTAAATGGGCACCAATAGCAGCAGCAGCAGCAGCGTCAGTGCACTGGGCCTCCTCTCCACGGGCGTCTAAACAAGAAAACGACGGGTTTTCGATGGCGAGGAGTGGGGG